>JARQOD010001959.1:0-87038 GCA_033576555.1 Oophaga sylvatica | reverse complement strand
GGAGGCTTCTGTCTGTCCAGGTGTTGACTCTGTTGTGGAGTGAATGCAGCAGATTTGGGACCAGGTAGTGGAGAGGTTGTCTCTCTCTCAGGAGAAGGCCCAACGGTTTGCCAACCGGCATAGGACTGATGGTCCTCGGTTTAAAGTGGGGGACTTGGTTTGGTTCTCCTCAAGAAATATCCCTATGAGGGTTGCATCTCCTAAGTTTAAGCCCAGGTTCATTGGACCTTATAAGATCATGGAGATTCTTAATCCGGTTTCCTTCCGTTTGCTTATTCCAGGGACATTTAAGATCCATAACGTGTTCCACAAGTCCTTATTGAAGAGGTTTGTCGAGCCAGTGGTTCCTATGGCTGCGCTTTCCTGACCCTGTTTTGGTTGAGGGCAATCTGGAGTATGTGGTTGAGAAAATATTGGATTCTCATTTTTCTAGACAGAAACTCCAGTATTTGGTTAAGTGGAGAGGTTATGGTCAGGAGGATAATTCTTGGGTGTTTGCTTCGGACATCCATGCTAGGAGACTGATCCGTGCCTATCACCGAGCTCATCTGTTGTGAATGTGTTAGAAATGAATTCTGAGCAGAAGCTCCCTCTGGTGGTTACAAACAGTACTGAACTATTCAATGAAGATTGTGAAGATTGGCAATCAGGTGTTACAGACTGGTCTTATATAAGGGAGGTTCCCTCCCATCAGGGTTGCCGGTGATCAATTGTTCTTGTCTCAACTTTGGTTCCTGGTTCACTTGGAAGCTTGCTGTGTCTTGCCTGCATCTTCTGCTAACAGATAAGATATTTTCTGCTTTTATTTTTGTGCTTGCTTTTTGCATTTTGTCCTGCACTTCTGTGGAGGTCAGCCAGGTCCCCTCTGGGGGCTTGTGCTCCTCTCAGTTTATCTGAGACACTGTTATTTGTTCATTTGCCTTTTCCAGTTTTTTCAGTGGCTGCTGCTTAGTTTTGTTACACGAGAGAACTAATTTAGGTGGTAGAGGTCATGTGATCTCAGGTGTTTTTGCAATTAGTGAGTTGGTATTTTTTTAGGGTTTTTTGGATTGCAGTAAGTGTCCTTCCTATCCTTTTCTTTCTAGGAAGATTGGGCCCCAACTTTGCTCATACTATTTTCTGTCTGTGTCTGTATTTCCTCTTGTCTATGGTTCAAATAGTTTTTATTATAGCATTTATGTAATACAAAAGGCAACAAACAAGTTGCGTAAACAGTTACAGTGCAGTGCCTCTCTCGGCAATGAAATAAAGCAAGTACATCTAGAATACAAGACAACCTCCAGCACCGAATTATACAGTAATGTTTAGAAACATAGCATTCAGTAGTATTCCGGGCTCTGGTAAACTCGTAGAAACATTGTTCACAATACCCAGGTACTTTGCTTTAATAAACTTCAAGAACAGAATGAGAGCGGACAACATCCACCATCAAAGAAAAATATAGGAAGAAAAGAGTAAAGAAAAGCAAAAGCCAAAGAAAAAGAAGAGAAGAGGAAGAAAAGACAATAGAAGAACAAGGATAGAGAAATGTCCGACCCTCGCCGATCCACCCGGCCACTCATTGCCCATATCCATCAGAAAGTCTATTCACCGCCACCTACTTCTACCCTTGGAAGCCTCAACAGCCCCGGGAAAGCCAATCCCGGAACTCCGGAGAGCCCCTAAATGCCACCCAATCACTCCACATTCGCAAATAGGACTCAGACCTCCCTGCATCGGCTGCCCTAAGCTCCTCCATGTAACTTATGTCGTCCATGAGTTCCACCCATTGGATTCTCGAGGGTGGATGGACAGATCCCCAATTCCTGGGGATCAATTGACGGACCGCCTGCAGAAAGAAATGCAGGAGCCCTTTTTAATGAGCTGCACCCTTCCCGGGATCATTGATAGAAGGGCCATTTCTAATGTGACTGAGACGGATCCCCCACTAAATTTAGAAAACAATAACCCCTCCTCCCTCCAAATTGGGACTATCTTGGGGCATTCCCACCAAATGTGGACGAAGGAGCCATAGCCACTGCCACAGCGCCAGCACTCATCAGTACAAGTGGAGTACATCTTCGCCAGTCTAGAAGGGGTTCTGTACCAGCGAGACAACAGTTTGTAATTCGCCTCCTGAGCGCTGCCAACTAATGTGCCCTTGTGAGTCATATGGAAAGCTTTAAACCATAAGTCCGGCGAGAATGTTCTACCCAACTCCCGTTCCCAACTACTCACAAATGGGGGCAAAGAGTCCCCTGTCTCTCCCGCAACCAAGAGGCAATACACCAAAGAAACATCATGGACAGGAGCAGTCCCACCTGTACATAGCTGTTCAAAGTCTGTAAGTCGCAAACGTGGGCGGACCAGTGCCTCCAATGAGGAGGCATAACTACGCATCTGGAAGTATACCAACCACGCGCCTGCTGTACCAGCTCCCGTCACCAGGATGTCCCCAAAGCCAACACAACCTGATTGCGTGTAAAAATTGCGCAGGGAAAAAACCCAGGTGTCAAAAACCGGCAGAGCAGGGAACCCCCTCGTCAAAGATGGGCAGGCAGCATTACCAACAAGGGGCGTCAAGGGACCAGGAACCGACACTAAACCGACCCCGGGCGCGAAGCCGTCCCATATAGTCAGCAATGTCCTCAAGATCAGGGACAAGTCTCCATCGCGATAGCGTGCCAATTTTGGCAGCCAAAATATGCCCTGTGCGGCTACTGGGCCGTTATGTCTCTCTATTTCTACCCATAGTTTTTCCTTCCCTCGATAAGTCAGGTCTAGGACTTTCTTGCAAACAGTGGTTCTATAATACAACAGAAAGTCCGGTAATCCGACCCCCCCATTCAGTTTTGGGCGGATCAAAATAGAATGCCGTATGCGCGGACGGGAGGACCCCCACACGAACCTCGAAGCTGCGCGCCGTAATCTATCAAAAAAGGGTCTAGGCACAACCAAAGGTATGGTCTGAAACAGGTAGAGAAGCCTGGGAAGGATATTCATCTTCAAAGCATTGACTCTGCCGAACCAAGACAATTGCAGTACGTTCCACTTCTTGAGATCCTCCTCAATCTGACGCAACAGAGCGCCATAATTAAGGTCAAATAATTTGGAAGTGTCCGATGCTATTTTCACCCCCAGATATGTGATGGCTAAAGGCTGCCACGCAAAAACCCCACTGAGCCTTATCCTCTCTGCCTCCTCTCCCGACAGGGACACATTGAGCAGCTCCGATTTCTTATGATTAACTTTAAAATTGCTAAGCTCGCCAAAGGTTTGGAAATGTTTCATCACCGTGGGAATCCCTATATGTGGCGAGGACATATATATGAGGAGATCATCAGCAAACAAGGACACTTTCTGATGAAAATCACCCCTATAGATCCCTTGGAGAGTGGCATCCTTGCGTAAGGCATTAGCCAACGCCTCCATGACCAGCACATATAAGGACGGTGACAGGGGGCATCCCTGGCGCGTTCCATTCCCGATACGAAAAGGCATGGAAAGTGACCCATTGACTCTCACTCTAGCCGTAGGTGATCTATACAGAGCTAAAATCCAAGAGCGCATACGGGGACCCAGACCAATCCGTGAGAGAGTTGCTGCCAAAAAGCCCCAATGCACCCTGTCAAACGCCTTCTCAGCGTCAATGGAAAGGAGGCAGAGAGGTGACCCCGAAGCTCGTGCATGATCCATAAGAGCCAATGTCTTTAGGGTATTATCTCCCGCCTCCCTGCCCTGAACAAAGCCCACCTGATCCCTGTGTATGAGGCCAGGCAAGTGTGGGCGAAGCCGCCACGCCATGACCTTAGCGTAGACCTTCATGTCTACATTAATGAGCGAGATAGGGCGAAAGTTACCACAACTTGAAAGATCCTTCCCAGACTTCGGCAACACCGTTATGACAGCTTGGAGGGTCTGTGAAGGAAACTGATCTCCCCTGGCCACAGCATTAAAAGCCCGAAGCATTACCGGCCCCAAAATGTCCCCAAATGTGCGATAGAATCTGGGCGTGAACCCGTCAGGTCCCGGGCTTTTGCCCACCTTTAAGTCCTTGATGACTAGGGCCACCTCCTCCAACGTCATGTCACGCTCCAAAGCACTAATCGTCCCGGAGTCTAAGCGTCACGGGGCAAAGGTCTCTAAGTAGTCCAAAATACGCCGTGATGGCAGAAACGGGTCCCCAGTCGGAGAGGGGTCAATATTGTACAAGGTCTATTTCCTCTTGTCTAACCGCCATTACATGTTTGGGGGCTTCCTATGTTCTTTGGGGATCTGCTCCGGGGCAGATAGTTTTCCTCTTTCTATCTTTAGGTGTAGTTAGCTTCTCAGGCTGTGACGAGGCGTCTAGGACCAACGTAGGTACGCTCCACGGCTGCCTTTAGTTGTGGTGGTTAGTCAGGGTACTGCAATCCAGTAGTTTCCAACCTCTCTGGTGTATTACCTTTTTTTTGCCTGCTCTCCTCAGCTACCAAATCATAACACTCATCCTGATCGGCCTGGTTGCACATGTGAGGGTTCGGTGACCCCTCCTCAATGGGGGGTACTGTTATGAATGTGCTAGAGATGGTTTCTGAGCAGAGGCTCCCTCTGGTGGTTACAGACAGTACTGAACCTTTCAGCGAAGAGTGGCAATCTGGAATCACGGACTGGTCTGATATAAGGGAGGTTCCCTCCCATGATGGTTGCCGGTGATCAATTGTTCTTGTCTCAATTGTGGTTCCTGGTTCATTTGGAAGTTTGCTGGAGTCTTGCCTGCATCTCCTGCTTTCAGATAAGATATTTTTTGCTTTTCTTTTTGTGCTTGCTTTTTGCATTGTTTTCTGCACTTTTGTGGAGGTCAGCCAGGTCCCCTCCTGGGGCCTGAGCTCCTCACAGTTTTTCTGCAGCCACTGTTATTTGCTCATTTGCTTTTTCCTGTTTTTTCAGTCGCTGCGGCTTGGTTTTTGTTCACACTGAGATCTGATTTAGTGGGTGGCGAGATCGTGTGATCTCAGTATTTTTGTAGTCAGAATTGTTGGATTTTTGTAGGGTTTTCTGGGTTGCAGAAAGTAATCTCTCCTGTCCTATCCTATTTAGTCAGCTTGTGGCCCCAGTGTTTGCTCAGTCTATTTTCTGCCTATGTTTGTATTTTCATCTTGTCTAACCGCCATTATATGTTTGGGGGCTTCCTATTTTCTTTGGGGATCTGCTCCGGGCAGATAGCTTTCATCTTTCTGCCTTTAGGTGTAGTTATCTCTCAGGCTGTGACGAGGCGTCTAGGATCAACGTAGGAACGCTCCACGGCTACCTCTAGTTGTGTCGTTAGTTTAGGAATCTGCAACCCATCAGTTACCAACATCTCAGGTGTTCGGCTGCCCTGCTGTTGTTCCTGTCCTCCTCAGCTACCGAAACATAACAGTGACATGTTGTCTGGGAATTCAGGTCCAAAGAGAAGATGGAAGCTTTCTTCTATACCAAAGAGCAAAAATGAACTCAATTCTGAATCAGTTTGGAATGTCAGAAGCCTAAGATAAATCAACCCAAATGGAACCATCCTACTTCAAGTTGGAAGCAGAAGAAGATCTGTTGCCTAACAATGAGAAATGCCTAACCATGAGAAATACAGACGGGCAGTGTGGACACTTCTATACAAAGCAACTATGACTGCATCGGTTATGGCAGCAACAATTGGAATTCTCTGCAGACATGTGGAATAACCGTGCTAAAAGGACTGGAATGCCATTAAGCGAGTTCTTTGATATTTGAGAGTGACTCAAGACATAAATTTAAGGATATCTGCAACAGGGGATCTAAAACTCACAGGCTATGTGAATGCAGACTGGGCTGATGATTTAAGTGATAGTAAATGGCTCGACAATGGATCGACAAATGGCTATTTGTTCAAGCTCAGTGAAAGGTCAATTGTTATGAATGTGCTAGAGATGGTTTTGAGCGGAGGCTCCCTCTGGTGGTTGCAGACAGTACTGAGCCTTTCAGCGAGGAATGGTAATCTGGGATCACTGGCTGGTCTGATATAAGGGAGGTTCCCTCCCATGATGGTTGCCGGTGATCAATTGTTCTTGTCTCAATTGTGGTTCCTGGTTCATTTGGAAGTTTGCTGAGTCTTGCCTGCATCTTCTGCTATCAGATAAGATATTTTCTGCTTTTATTTTTGTGCTTGCTTTTTGCATTGTTCCCTGCACTTCTGTGGAGGTCAGCCAGGTCCCCTCCGGGGGCTTGTGCTCCTCTCAGTTTATCTGAAGCCACTGTTATTTGTTCTTTTGCTTTTTCCTGTTTTTTCAGTGGCTGCGGCTTAGTTTTGTTACACCAGAGATCTGATTCAGGTGGTAGAGATCGTGTGATCTCAGGTGTTTTTGCAATCAGAAGAGTTGGCATTTTTTAAGGTTTTTTTGGATTGCAGTGAGTATCCTTTCCTGTAATTTTCTGTCTAGACAGATTGGGCCCCAGCGTTTGCTCATTCTATTTTCTGTCTGTGTCCGTGCTTCTTCTTGTCTAACCGCCATTACATGTTTGGGGGCTTCCTTATTTCTCTGGGGATCTGCTCCGGGGCAGATAGCTTTCATCTTTCTGCCTTTGGGTGTAGTTATCTCTCAGGCTGTGACGAGGCATCTAGGATCAACGTAGGAACGCTCCACGGCTACCTCTAGTTATGTGGTTAGTTCAGGTTACTGCAATCCAATAGGTTCCAGCCTCTCTGGTGTATTGCCGTTTTTGCTTATTCTCCTCATCTACCAAAACATAACAGTATCACCGGCCCAAACTGAAAATTATATGGTACTCACAGAAGGGAGAAAAAAGTTGTCAGAGTTGTCAGAGATTTTTTTTCTTGTTTGTTGCATTTTTTTCCCTCTTTTTCTCTGGGTGCTGAGGAGGATTTTTTTTTCTCTCAATGGAGCTTGCACAGTTGTCTGGCCGTGTGGATCAGCTTGCCACTGAGGTTCGGAGTATTGCTACCTATCTTGCTAGGTTGCCGGTTGTAGAACCTAGGATTCCCATGCCAGATTTGTTTTTGGGGGATCGGGCTAAATTTTTGAATTTCAAAAATAACTGTAAGTTGTTTTTTGCCTTAAAGACCTAAGTCCTCAGGGAATGCAGCACAGCAGGTTCAAATTGTCATCTCTCTCCTGCGCGGCGCCCCTCAGGATTGGGCTTTTTCCCTGACACCTAGGGATCCTGTTTTGAATGATATTGATGTATTTTTTCTGGCTCTGGGGTTATTGTACGATGAACCTAATGTCACTGATCAAGCAGAAAAAACCTTGTTGGCATTAAATCAGGCTCTTGAAGACGCTGAGCTGTACTGTCAGAAATTCCAAAAGTGGGCAGTCCTGACCAAATGGAATGATGATGCTTTGGCAGCCCTTTTTTCAGAAGAGGCTGTCAGAGAATGTTAAGGATGTTATGGTGAGATTCCCTGCTACCCCTGGTCTCAATGATTCTATGTCATTGGCTATTCAAATTGACAGACGTTTGCGGAGCGCAGAGGTATGCGTGAGATAGTGTTGCCTTGTGAGCCAGCTTCTGAGCCCATGCAGTGTGATAGAGTGACTTCTGGGGCACAGCATCATGAGTTTCGAAAGCGCAATGGGTTATGTTTCTACTGTGGTGACGCCTCTCATGCTATTTCAGTCTGCCCTAAGCGGGGAAGACGTTTTGCACGCTCAGTTGTCTTGGGTAGTGTTCAGACTAAATTTCTGTTGACTGTTACTGATTTGCTCCCTGTCCACATTTTCTGCTCAGGCTTTTATTGATTCAGTAGCAATTATTATGATGGATTTTGACTTTGCCAAATGTTGTGGGTTTCCCATGATACCCCTGCGGAAGTCTTTCCCCTACTGGGCATTGATTCTACCCCTTTGGCGGAGAATAAACCCAGTTTTCTACTCAGGTGTTGATGAGGGTTGAACCAGATCATCAGGAGAGTTGCAAATTTCTGGTGCTGTATAATTTGCATGACATTATTGTACTAGGTTTCCCTTGGTTACAGTCTCATAATCCTGTTTTGGATTGGAAATCTGTGTCTGTGACCAGTTGGGGCTGCCAATGTGTTAATGCCGACACTCCTGTTTTTTCTGCCTCTCCCCAGTCTCAGGATGTTCCTGACTTTTTGACTGATTTTTCAGATGTATTTAGTGAAAGTAAATCTGCATCCTTGCCCCCTCACAGGAGCTATGATTGCGCTATTGAATTAGTGCCTGGTGGTAAATTTCCTAAAGGTCGCCTTTTTAACTTGTCTGTACCTGAACACGATGCTATGCGATCTTATATCAAGGAGTAATTGGAGAAGGGTCATATCAGACCATCCTCTTCACCCTTGGGTGCCGTTTATTTCTTTGTGGCCAAAAAGGAGGGTTCATTGAGGCCGTGTATTGATTATGGTCTCTTGAATAAGATCACTGTGAAGTATCAATATCCGTTACCCTTGATTTCTGACCTGTTTTCCAGGGTGAAAAGTGCTAGTTGGTTTACCAAGCTTGACCTCAGGGGGGCGTATAACCTTATTCGCATTAAGCACGGGGATGAATGGAAGACGGCGTTTAATACCCCAGAGGGGCATTTTGAGTACCTAGTTATGCCCTTTGGGCTCACTAATGCTCCTTCCGTCTTCCAATCCTTCATGAATGATATTTTCAGGGATTTTGTGGAGAAATTTCTGAT
Organism: Oophaga sylvatica; assembly: GCA_033576555.1. Taxonomy (NCBI): domain Eukaryota; kingdom Metazoa; phylum Chordata; class Amphibia; order Anura; family Dendrobatidae; genus Oophaga; species Oophaga sylvatica. The sequence continues at coordinate 78,398 of JARQOD010001959.1, read as the reverse complement.
TGTTTATTTGGATGATATCTTGATTTTTTCCAATGACTGGAACTCTCATGTGAAACATGTTCGGACTGTGTTCCAGATTTTGAGAGAGAATGCACTGTATGTGAAGGGATCAAAGTGTCTTTTTGGCGTACAGAAGGTCTCATTTCTGGGATTCATTTTGTCTCTGTCTGTTATTGAAATGGACCCGGTCAAGGTTCAGGCCATCTGTGATTGGGTCCAACCTACATCATTAAAGGCTCTTCAGAGATTTTTGGGTTTTGCCAATTTTTATCGTAAATTTATTGGTAATTTCCCCGGTATTGTTAAACCATTGACTGATTTGACCAAAAAGGGTTCTGATGTGGTGAATTGGCCTCCTGAGGCAGTCTCTGCGTTTCAGGAACTTAAGCAGAGATTCACTTCTGCTCCTGTTCTACGGCAGCCTGATGTTTCTCTACCGTTTCAGGTGGAGGTTGATGCCTCTGAAATTGGGGCAGGTTCCGTTTTGTCCCAAAGAGATCAAGAGACCTCTAAGAGTAACCCTTGTGCTTTTTTCTTTCGAAAATTTTCTCCAACTGAACGTAATTATGACGTGGGTAATCGGGAGTTATTGGCCATGAAGTGGGCCTTTGAAGAGTAGAGACATTGGTTGGAAGGAGCCAAACATCAGGTGGTGGTCCTCACGGAGAGGTTGTGGAGAGGTTGTCTCTCTCAGGAGAAGGCTCAATGGTTTGCCAACTGGCATAGGACTGATGGTCCTCGGTTTAAAGTGGGGGACTTGGTTTGGTTGTCCTCAAGAAATATCCCTATGAGGGTTGCATCTCCAGAGTTTAAGCCTAGGTTCATTGGACCTTATAAGATCATGGAGATTCTTAATCCGGTTTCCTTCCGTTTGCTTCTTCCAGGGACATTTAAGATCCATAACGTGTTCCACAAGTCCTTATTGAAGAGGTTTGTCGAGCCAGTGGTTCCTATGGCTGCGCCTCCTGACCCTGTTTTGGTTGAGGGCAATCTGGAATATGTGGTTGAGAAAATATTGGATTCTCGTTTTTCTAGACAGAAACTCCAGTATTTGGTTAAGTGGAGAGGTTAAGGTCAGGAGGACAATTCTTCGGTGTTTGCTTCGGACATCCATCCTAGGAGACTGATCCGTGCCTATCACCGAACTCATCCTGATCGGCCTGGTTGCACAAGTGAGGGTTCGGTGACCCCTCCTCAAGGGGGGGTACTGTTATGAATGTGCTAGAGATGGTTTCTGAGGCTCCCTCTGGTGGTTTCAGACAGTACTGAGCCTTTCAGCGAGGAATGGCAATCTGGGATCACTGGCTGGTCTGATATAAGGGAGGTTCCCTCCCATGATGGTTGCCGGTGATCAATTGTTCTTGTCTCAATTGTGGTTCCTGGTTCATTTGGAAGTTTGCTGAGTCTTGCCTGCATCTTCTGCTATCAGATAAGATATTTTCTGCTTTTATTTTTGTGTTTGCTTTTTGCATTGTTCCCTGCACTTCTGTGGAGGCCAGCCAGGTCCCCTCCGGGGCTTGTGCTCCTCTCAGTTTATCAGAAGCCACTGTTAATTTGTTCTTTTGCTTTTTCCTGTTTTTTCAGTGGCTGCAGCTTAGTTTTGTTACACCAGAGATCTGATTTAGGTGGTAGAGATCGTGTGATCTCAGGTGTTTTTGCAATCAGAAGAGTTGGTATTTTTTAGGGTTTTTTTTGGATTGCAGTGAGTATCCTTTCCTGTACTTTTCTGTCTAGACAGATTGGGCCCCAGCATTTGCTCATTCTATTTTCTGTCTGTGTCCGTGCTTCTTCTTGTCTAACCGCCATTACATGTTTGGGGGCTTCCTATTTTCTTTGGGGATCTACTCCAGGGCAGATAGATCTCATCTTTCTGCCTTTAGGTGTAGTTATCTCTCAGGCTGTGACGAGGCGTCTAGGATCAACGTAGGAACGCTCCACGGCTACCTCTAGTTGTGTGGTTAGTTCAGGTTACTGCAATCCAATAGGTTTCAGCCTCTCTGGTGTATTGCCGTTTTTGCTTATTCTCCTCAGCTACCAAAACATTACAGTCAATTTCTTGGTCCAGCAGAAAACAGGTGTCTATAGCCTTGTCATTTACAGAAGCAGAGTATGTGTCTGCAGCCCACGCAAGTCTGGAGGTAATTTGGTTAAACCAAATGTTAGGCGATCTTGGTAAGCCATCAACTCAACCAACGGTGATTTATGAGGACAACCAGGGGTGCATGAAACTTGCATGCAGTGAGAAGATCAATGCGAGAACCAAATACATTGACGTTAAACATCATCACCTGCATGATTTGATAGAACGTGGCATAAAGGAGTTTGGTTATTGTGAGACTGACCAGATGATAGCTGATGTTATATCAAAGCCACTTTCAAGAGGCAAATGTGAAGAATTTAGAATCACTATAGGACTAACAAGATAAGTAATTGTTGAGCGTTAGTATTGAAATGATGCTTATTATTGTATATATTGCATCAACTACTCACTACTGTTTAATAATGCATGAGTTTCTGTCTCCAGCAATAGTGTTATATGGCCAGTAAAGCATTGTTAAAAAGAAAAAAAGGAGCCAGGAAGTTCCTGCTCACACTGTGTAGCTGGTGGACAGTTTGCTTTCACTGTGCAAGCTGACAGAAGATGCTAAGATCCTAAGCTATAGGAAATACCAGTTGTAAGCTGTTATCTTTGTTCCTGAATAAATATATATATTCCCTGTTGAACAGTACAGGAATTAATCCACTGCCATCAATTAGTGATCGGGTGGTGAAATCTGAAGCCTGGGAATTAGGGTGTCAACATGGGGAAGAGTAACCAGTGGCCAAATCTTCAGTTTTGGGAGTAATTATATAAGACATGAGCTTAGAGCTTTTGCCTTATCTGATTAGTGGCGCAGCTGTTGGGTGTATCGCTCAGTTCCACAGTATATACAATAAGTACCGTGCAAAATAGAAATTCCAACTTGTTTTTAGACTGGAAATATGCGGAAATGCAGCTCAGGTTATTGTGAAGTGTTTACTTTGGCTTAGAAATCCCCTAGCGGACAGCTGGCGGCTGTGTGAATGTATTAGGGTGCGGCCACAATGTCATTATTGTGTTATTACTGATCACATCAAGGCTTGTGGTTTGTTACTTTTATTGGTGTTGGCGTTTTGCTTAAAAAAGAAGTAATAACCTTGTAACGGCGATCTGCAGCTCGTAGTATAAAGGATGCTTGTGAGTGTATAATCAATGTGCGGGAAGAATGGGGTCTCCTTAGAGAAACTGGTGGAGTACAGAGGCTAATTGGCAAAGCTCCATGAGAGAAAAGTATGAAAATTAGTTTTCTAGTGGAGCGAAAAAAAAAAGGAAGCTACTCTATAAGTCAGCGTCCAATGATTGAATGACGTTATCACCTTACCACAGAGCAGTTATAACTAGTAGAATGGTGGGGTTGACCTCCAGGACCTTATAGAACGATGGGGTCTGACCGCCAGGACCATTATAGACGGTGGGATCTGACCGCTAGGACCTTATAGAACAGTGGGGGTCTGACCACCAGGACCCTGATAGACGTGGGATCTGACCGCTAGACCCTTCTAGAATGATGTGGGTCTGACTGCCAGGACCTTATAGAATGGCGTAGGTCTGACTGCAGGACCCTTATAGAATGGCGGAGTATGACCGCCAGGACCCTTATAGAATGGGTGGGTCTGACTGCCAGGACCATTATAGAATGGTGGGGTCTGACGCAGACCCTATAGACGGTGGGGGTCTGACCGCCAGGACCATTATAGACCGGTGGGGATCTGACCGCTAGGACCCTTATAGAACAGTGGGGTCTGACCACAGGACCTGATAAACGGTGGGATCGACGCTAGGACCCTTATAGAATGATGTGGGTCTGACTGCCAGGACCCTTATAGAATGGCGTAGGTCTGACTGCCAGGACCCTTATAGAATGGCGGAGTATGACCGCCAGGACCCTTATAGAATGGTGTGGGTCTGACTGCCAGGACCATTATAGAATGGTGGGGGTCTGACCGCCAGTACCCTTATAGAACGGTGGGTGTCTGACCGCCAGGACCCCTATAGGACGGTGGGGGTCTGACTGCCAGGATCCTTATATAATGGTGGGGGTCCGACTACCAGGATCCTTACAGAATGATGGGGGTCTGACCACCAGGATCCTTATAGAATAGTGGGGTCTGACCAGCAGGACCCTTACAGAACGATGGGGGGACTGACCACCAGGATCCTTACTGAACGGTGGGGGTCCCAGTGGTCAGACCCTCACGGATCTATAACTTATCACCTTTCCTTTTGATAGGCTGATAACTTCCTTTCAGCTGTAAGGGGGTGCACCGTGGGCCCATGGAGGATGAGGTTCCTCAGCATTGTGCAGCATTTGTGACCAGAGATTGACCACTTATTGTCCAAACTGAACCCAGTGGAACTGAAGGATAGGAGAATATTTTTGGGAAGGATGGTTCTAAAGAGACCACTGGATCAGATGACACCTGTACCGCAGTTACCCAATATAAAAAGCCAGAGTGACAAGGCTGGAAATGAAACCAGCAGGACGTCTGTGCAGAGGATCGCCGCGGCCGAGTCACAGGGATACGCTTGGAGAACGAGACTGACTGGACGTCGTGAGTGAGATCTGGACAACCCAGTCCAATCCTGGGATCCAGACTACACTGATCAAGACCGGAAGCCCAGCCCTTATCCATCACAGCCCGATAACCTTCGTAGGTCAAGCACCGAAGACCGAGTGCAGTCTGCCATCCAGAAGTGGACATCTGCTCTGGTGATCTGGAGGCGCAAGTGAACCGGGCCGTTACTTCCAAAGCTGATGGACAGTACAGGGTTTGGTTCGGGGCTGTACAGCAGACGGGACGTGGACCGGCCCGTGTGAGGAGGGTCCATAGAGCATTACGTGACTTTGTCAGGAGGACTTATGTCCTAGTGGAAATAACGGTGACCCCCGTTATCACCTATGACCTAAGTGGAGACGTGCTGAAGAGAAGTCCTCGTGTGTCCTTAGAGTGGTGAGCGCCGTCTTTGGTAATTATCACACAAGGGACATTCGGGCGTTCCTCTTACTGGAAACAGTCAGACAGGATAGAGAATCAGCTGTTAGTGTGTGAATTGTCATTTTTCCTAATATTTCCTTAATATCCTGTAATTGAATAATTGATCCCTTGTAAAATTAACCCCTTAATTTCTGTGGTAAGAGAATAAATAGTTTAGTTGGTCACTTCCATCTTGTCCTTGTCTGCGTGTTGCATCCTGTTAACCTGTTTACACAGCAGACAACCTTTTTAAAAGGTCGGACATTGTTTTATAGAGAGGCTTCGTCTCCTAGGGAAAACTTTGCTTGTTTAGTTCTGCGAGAGAGCTAATTTGCATATTTTTCTCCCATGGATCAATTAGGCTCCATAATCAGCTAGTCTTTAGATGCAATGTGCACATAAGTGCGACCCGTATCGTCTTCATAACTGTCACATGTACTGTGGGGTGAAAATCATCTTTACAAGGTTGTCTTTTCTATAAGACATTACCTTTAACAAGCCTTGCAATGTGACCTGAGATAAATGCCAAGCCAGAAACTACCGTATTTTTCGGACCATAAGATGCACTTTTTTCCCCCAAAATTTTGGGGGAAAATGGGGTGCGTCTTATGGTCGCAACATACCAAAAAATCCGGTGGCGGCGGCGGTCCCGATGCTTTGTGTTGCGGTGGTGTCCGGGCTCTGTGATGTGGTGGCAGCGGGCCTCTGTACTGTGTGGGGGGCTTCGTGCTCCGTGTGGGGCTCTGTGCTGCGTGGGGGCTCCGCCATCTTTCTGGAGGCCCCTGGCGGCCATCTTTGCACCGCATCTCGGCAACCTCCGCGTCTCCGCAACAGAGCTGCGGGGGGCTTCCAGGCTCTGACGAAATGCCGGCGGAGCCCCCCCACCAGCACGGAGCCCACCACTCAGTACAGAGGCCCGCTGCCACCACATCACAGAGCCCGGACACCACAGAGCACAGGGAGGCTGCATTGGGACCACCACCACGGGAGTTGTAAGGATATTGCGACCCCACAGAGCACAGCCACCCCACAGACAGAGCACAGCCACCCCACAGACAGAGCACAGCCACCCCACAGACAGCACAGCCACCCCACGGACAGAGCACAGCCTCCCCACAGACAAAGCACAGCCACCCCAACAGAACAGCTCAGACAGCCAGCCCCCCACGGACAAAGCACAACACCCGGCACAACCCCACGGACAGCACAGCCACGCCACGGACAGCACAGCCACCCCACGGACAGAGCACAGCCACCCCACAGACAGAGCACAGCCACCCCACGACAGAGCACAACCACCCCACAGAGCACAGCCACCCCACGGACACAAAGCACCCCTGCAACACAGAGCACCACCACCGCACCAGCCTGGACCACCAAACGACCCCTGTGACCACTCCTCTACCTGTGCTGATCCCTTCGCTGGTAACCTGAATTCGGACTGTAAGACGGACCTCCATTTGACATATTATTTTTTTTCTCTATTTTCCTTCTGAAAATTTGGGGTGCTTCTTATGGTCCGGTGCGTCTTATAGTCCGAAAAATACGGTAATTTACAGACAGTTGTTTTGGGGGTGCTTGCCCCTCATCAGCGCACTGAAGTCTGGCTGGCTGAGCGCGACACCCATGAGCCATTTTTTGGCTTTTTACAGGGTTGCACAATGGTTACATAGCTGCTCCTCCTTGTTGGGACTTATGAGGTCGTTTCTTTCATTCGACAATAGATCTAAGTTCCAGACTTTTCTCCTATGGAGCTTTTCTTGTAAGACTCCATACTTTGCATTTCACTGATGAGGAGTAACCAGTCCAGCACAGCTGTGTGTAGATGAATTTCTGGATCCGTCATATTGGAAGGCTCAGGGTTGGACATTATCTTATGTTGGCATTTACCGGATAGTTTATTTTGTTCTAATTAGATTTAGTTTGTATATTTTTCTCCCATGGTGCATTGCCAGGTCTACATACTCCGCTTACCTCTTTACAGAGGTTGTCCAGGCTTGTGGTTAAAGTCTTCATGTGACTGCAGACTTTTGAATCCTCACACACGCAGTGCACGCTGTATGGATTCTCCAGCATCGGGAGCCGGGCGGTCATGTCATGGCTCATATGTGATGTGAATACTTCTGGCCACATTCTGACTAGACGTGCGCGGCCTTGCTCCATTCACTTGTATTGAGCGAGGCCGAGCGCGTCTTGTCGGCATGTGACAGCATGTATAGAAAATCACATGATCGCCCGCTCCCAACAGTAGGGAATCCTCACAGCATGCGGTGCGCTATGAGGATTTAGAAGTCTGCAATCAAATAAAGTGACTATAGACTGTAACCTCATGCCTGGACAACCCCTTTAATGAGAATAATATCTTCCCCCAACATTGCCTCAAGGGAGTCACACCAATGAGGGGCAAACACCCTGAAACAGCTGTCTGCAGATGAGTTTGGTTATTTTGCTAGAGACTTATTCGTCAGCTACCTTGGGATTATTGGCGAGATTCTGCTGCAAGATCCATTGGATGCTGTATGCATGGAGGTGTAAAGAAACGTTGCTTTTAGTGAAGAATTCAGCTCCTGACAGAGCCTTTATGGAGCACACAGAGGTTGTGCAGCTGTATAACACCCAGAGTTTGGGTATGAGCCATCAGGGGTTTTCATCTACAGACTTATGACTGTTACCTCACGATCAGTCACCTGGGAGACCGTAGATACTAACACAAATGGTACAAACACAGACACATGTCGGAGCGGTGCACAGCCCGTATTCCCGTTACCAACTTTCCTGTTCCATGAAGTTTATAGCAGATCTAAGAAATTGAACATGAGTTACCTTCTCTACGACAGCATTGATTGTGTCGTTATCGGATGAGATGCTCGTCAGCTTAAGTCTCAGGACTGCGGTTCCTGAAAAATATATAGACGTGAAAAAGTGTATTTAGGATCTCGGGGTGACCCCACAGAAGGTAACAAGATGGCTGTATGTTACTGGAATATAGGAAAGGTTCGTAAAATCAGGTGTCCCTTCTCTGACATCACTTCCTGCTCTTTACCAGCGGGACGTCATCTGGGCGGTGCAGCTTCAGCCAATAGCGGCAGAGCAGGAAGTGATGTCAGAGAAGGGGCACCGATGGGGAAATTCCAATACATCTCAGTAATGTGGAGCCATTTTTCCTCTGTTACATCAGTAGTTTATACAGCAGCCTAGATGGGACTGTGGTAAAACCATTTTTGGTCTGGTGTTACATGAAAGTAATAGTAAGATCTTAATAATTATGAAGATTTGTTTAGAGATCCACAATAAAGGGGAATTCTTACTACAAGAGCTGATATATTAATAAGATCAGTGGGCATACGACAGACAGTGCCGCTGCCAGACTCTATAATTGGGGCTACGGACCCCCTTACTCCACAGTGTAGGTCCTGTCCACCCGATGTGCAAACAAGTCCAACATATCCAAATTCTCATTCTTGGTTATGGTGGAGTTCTCATATTCTATTCATAGGATTTTCGGACCCCATCCTCACTCCTGGGATGAGTCTTCAGACCTAATTTTTTGGCATTTCTTTGTGTAAATAGCAGCCATGTGACTTTTACCTCTGAGAGTACAGAGGCACTACGAAGTACACCAGAAATTAAAGTGCACCTGTCACTATTGGTGCCTGATTATGGGAAATAACACTATTTCTGGACATTATGTGACATGGATCCGGCATTTTTCACCAGTTTTCCCCTCTGATGTCTCCCATTTATTGCACACACATACATGGTGGATTTCTACTCCTCTGTCTCTATGTAGCCCACTGTCAGAATCAGCAGCATGGAGGACATTATATAACAATATTGAGCAGTGTAGCTGTGAATCTCGCTCTGGTATGAGTTAAAACAATTTTTAGAAAGCTGCAGCATGGAGTACATTATAAAGCATAGTAGAGTTTGCGAATCCAGCTTTGTGGTGGGATAAAACACTTACTAGAAAGCTGCAGCATGGAGGATATGCAGGAATACTGAACCATGTAGATATGAATTCAGCTCTACGGTGAGAAAAACACTTACTGGTGAGCTGCAGCATGGTGGAAAATTATTAAACAATACTAAGTAGAGGAGATGTGAATCCTGCACTGGTATGAGATAAAACAATTTCTACAAAGCTGCAGCATGGAGGACATTATAAAGCATAGTAGAGTTTATGTGAATCCAGCTTTGCAGTGAGATAAAACACTTACTAGAAAGCTGTAAACCAGTCTGTCTCTCCACCTCTTTCACTCTACTTCTTCTTGTCTTTCTTGTCACCCGAACCTAAATCTAAATGAGTTATCAAAATGACACATAACTTACCGACTGTTACATTTTGCTCAGGAGTAGTCACTGCAGTATTGGTCGTAGTACTGAGCACAGGGTTGATGTTTGTATATTCTGAAATAATTGAGGACGATGAAACCGCTGAGGATGGAGTAGTCACGCTTGTTGCACTTTGGGAAGTACTAGTTAGTAAAGTGACATAAGTCCCGGAAGTTGGACTCATTGCAGTGCTGGGGACAATAGTCGTTGAAGGTAAGATGGAGGTCGATGATTCCGGTACATTGGTTGTGGCATTTGTCCCCAGGCTGATGATAGTAGACAGTGTAGTTACTGAGGTTGTTGTTGAGTCTACGTTGGGTTGCGAACTCAGCCCTGGAGAAGTGTTGTTTGTCACGGTGGTCATAATAATTGTACTAGTAGGCTGAGCAGTAGTTACATCAAAGCTTGAGGTCACTTTTCCAGAGGACACAGTCTCAGTTATAAAGGAAAGTTCTGTTGTAGAAGGGGCAATTTCATTTGAAGGAATTGTAGAAATGGAGTTGCTTACAGTAGACATTATTGTAGAAGTTCCTGGTGTGTAACCGGATGTCACTCCAGTCGGGGCTGAAGCATCTGTAGACATCAGTGTCATATCTGGGAGAGCGGTGTATGTCTGAACGATGGTGGATCCAGCTGTAGAAACACCAGAAGTAACAAGTGATTCCAAGCCCTCAATTGTAACTATGGTGGAAGTAACAAATCCATGAGATGTACCCATGGTAGGAGACATGTCAGTGGTGGCATCTGATCCCTCACTTGTGTCTATGGTAGTTGTGATATCAGTTGTATCTCTTCTCTCAGTTGTATCTGTGGTAGGACTTATACTGGGAGCTGTATTTAATATCCCAGTTGTATCCATGGTGGAACTGGTGTCAATAGTTGTTCCTTCGGTTGTATCTATGATGACACTGGTGTCAATAGTTGTTCCTTCGGTTGTATCTATGATGACGCTGGTGTCAATAGTTGTTCCTTCGGTTGTATCTATGATGACGCTGGTGTCAATAGTTGTTCCTTCGGTTGTATCCATGTGGAACTGGTGTCAATAGTTGTTCCTTCTGGTATCTATCTGGTGTAGTCCTATGTTGACAGAGCATGGTGTCAATAGTTGTTCCTTCGTGACTTGTTGTGTCAATATTGTTATGGTCATGAGATGTGTCAATAGTTGTTCCTTCGGTTGTATCTATGATGACACTGGTGTCAATAGTTGTTCCTTCGGTTGTATCTATGATGACGCTGGTGTCAATAGTTGTTCCTTCGAGTGTGTTATAGCTATTGATGGGCACTGTGTCAATAGTTGTTCCTTCGGTTGTATCTATGATGACACTGGTGTCAATAGGTTTGGTTTATCTCCTCAATTTGTGTCTATTATGATTGGCAACTAATTGTGTCAATAGTTTGTTCCTTCGGTTGTATCTATGATGACACTGGTGTCAATAGTTGTTCCTTCGGTTGTATCTATGATGGCACTGGTGTCAATAGTTGTTCCTTCGGTTGTATCTGTCCTCGTACTGTTATCAGCAGTGGTTGTAGCAATGATAATCTCTGCTGTACTCATTGTAGGGTCTACCGTGGTGTTGATACTGATCTCCGGTGATGTGGAGGGTGTGATGCTGCCATGTTCAGTGTGCACAGCTGTGGTGTCGGGCTCAGGTGACGGTGTGTAAGTCTGCTCTGTTCCTATTGTTGATGGGTCCGGCGATGTATATACGGCTACAATTGTCTGACTGGTAGTGGGAACAGCCGCTGCAATGGACAATAAGTGGTAACATATGAGATAGATAGTAATAGATAGATAGATAGTAGATAGATAATAGATATAAATGGATAGATAATAGATAATAGATAGATAATACAGTCATGGCCAAAAGTTTTGAGAATGACGCAAATATTAATTTTTACAACGTCTACTGCTTCACTTTTTCTAATGGCAATTTGCATATACTCCAGAATGTTATAAAGAGTGATCAGCTTAACAGCAATTACTTGCAAAGTCAATATTTGGCTAGAAAATGAACTTTATCCCCCAAAACACATTTCAACATCATTGCAGCCCTGCCTTAAAAGGACCAGCTAACCTCTTTTCAGTGATTGCTCCATTAACACAGGTGTGGGTGTTGATGAGGACATGGCTGGAGATCAATCTGTCATGATTAAGTAAGAATGACACCACTGGACACTTTAAAAGGAGGCTGGTGCTTGGCATCATTGTTTCTCTTCTGTTAACCATGGTTATCTCTAAAGAAACACGTGCAGTCATCATTGCAATGCACAAAAATGGCCTAACAGGGAAGAGTATCGCAGCTAGAAAGATTGCACCTCAGTCAACAATCTATCGCATCATCAAGAACTTCAAGGAGAGAGGTTCCATTGTTGCCAAAAAGGCTTCAGGGCGCCCAAGAAAGACCAGCAAGCGCCAGGACCGTCTCTTAAAAGTGTTTCAGCTGCGGGATCGGGCTACCAGCAGTGCAAGCTTGCTCATGGAATGGCAGCAGGCAGGTGTGAGTGCATCTGTACGCACTGTGAGGCGGAGACTCTTGGAGCAAGGCCTGGTCTCAAGGAGGGCAGCAAAGAAGCCACTTCTCTCCAGAAAAAACATCATGGACAGACTGATATTCTGCAAAAGGTACAGGCAGTGGACTGCTGAGGACTGGGGTAAAGTTATTTTCTCTGATGAATCCCCTTTTCGATTGTTTGGGACATCAGGAAAACGCCTCATTCGGAGAAGACAAGGTGAGCTCTACCACCAGTCTTGTCTCATGCCAACTGTTAAGCATCCTGAAACCATTCATGTGTGGGGTTGCTTCTCAGCCAAGGGAATCGGCTCTCTCACAGTCTTGCCTAAAAACACAGCCATGAATAAAGAATGGTACCAGAATGCCCTCCAAGAGCAACTTCTCCCAACCCTCCAAGAGCAGTTTGGCGATCAACAATGCCTTTTCCAGCATGATGGAGCACCTTGCCATAAAGCAAAGGTGATAACTAAATGGCTCAGGGAACAAAACATAGAGATTTTGGGTCCATGGCCTGGAAACTCCCCAGATCTTAATCCCATTGAGAACTTGTGGTCAATTATCAAGAGACGGGTGGACAAACAAAAACCTAAAAATTCTGACAAAATGAAAGCATTGATTGTGCAAGAATGGACTGCTATCAGTCAGGATTTGGTCCAGAAGTTGATTGAGAGCATGCCAGGGAGAATTGCAGAGGTCCTGAAGAAGAAGGGTCAACACTGCAAATATTGACTTGCTGCATTAACTCATTCTAACTGTCAATATAAGCTTTTATTACTCATATGTTTACAATTATTATATTTCTGTCTGTGATAAAAACATCTGTCAAACACACATAAAAACCAGAGGGCAGCAGATCATGTGAAAATATAATATTTGTGTCATTCCCAAAACTTTTGGCCATGACTGTATATAATAGACAGATACTAGATAAATACACAGATAGATAGCTAGATAATAGATAAATAATAGGTAGATAATAGATAAGTCGCTCTCCCTTACCATATAGCAGCAGACTCAGGATCCCACATAAGATCCATCCTGTCCTCGGGGTCATGTTTTTCGGTTCTGGACCTCCTTCTGGTGATGATGGGTTTATATCTCGCTCGCTCACCTGTACTCCTCACCTGTGGGTGGATCTTGCTTCTCTCCGGAGAATTTATGTGACTTTTATGGCCGTGTGCACATTACACTGAGCAAACATGTCTGACTGTGGACGGGAAGGAAACCTGATCTTAGGGCCGAGATTTCTCTACCAAATTGTTATGAGAAGGAGTCAGATTGTACAGTCAGAACGTGCGCCCCCCGCTATACCACATCAGGGGGCTTCCTTATACCACATCAGGGGGCTTCCTTATACCACATCGGGGGGCTTCCTTATACCACATCAGGGGCTTCCTTATACCACATCGGGGGGCTTCCTTATACGTCATTGTCGCGACCCGCACCACAATTGTGGGTTACCAGGGCAATGGGGTACCCAGAACCGAGCCCATGGAAGTCTATGGGGTTGTCACGGATAGCGGTGGCTCGGTCTGTGGCCCTGGCGGTCCGGCGTATGTTGGGGGGAATATTATTTACAGGGGATTAGTATATAACAGTTCGTGACGCCACCTGTGGTTGTCTGATCACTGAGACCAGCGCTGCTGAATAGAACTCTGAGGGGATGTTATAGCAGCTAGGTGTTGGGTCCCCCACAGGTGGGACTGTCCCTCTGAGTCTATGGTGATTGTAGTAAGGAGATGTGGATAAATGACACAGTCTCAGACAATAAAGCTTCTTTCCATACCTTTTACTTTCAAGTTGTTTAGGCAGGTCCCGGGAAGCTGTTGGGGTGGATGGAGGATGCGTTTCGAGGTAACGGCTGAGCAGGTTAGAGGCCTCCTTAACTTTCCATGTAACGAGTCCAACTTGCATGAAGCTAAGTTCACTCAAAAACTCCAGCTAATTCTGTAGCTGTACTGCCCGGTCAGCATAGTGGTCGGAGCCTTCCAAGTGATGGAACTAGGTTCTTGCTTTTGTCGTGCACTGACTCAAAGTCCCTATTCCACCTGACCCCTGTTACGTACCGACAATAGGCTTGTTCCTGTGACTTGAAGTCCAGCGAACCTCTGGTTTTTCTATCACTACGCCTAAAGCTGTAGCGACACTTCGGTCCCCAGTGACCGGTGAACAGTGCGGACAAATCCAATGTCCAGGGCACTTCTAGAATTCCTTTCCACTGCGCCCTTCGCCCTGCTCGCGCTCTTAACATAAGCACTCCACACTTCCTATGGTAATACCAGTCAGTCCTTTCTTGCTTCTTCCTTAGAGCTCGCTAACAGATTCTCAGTATTCTCCTAGTTCAGGAGCACGTCGACTGAACCTCACTGTCCTTGGGACAGGCGACTGAAGTTTCTGTTGCTAAATCTTCTTTCTTCCTTAGCTGTCTCTGTCTTCTGGTTAGGAACAGCTCTGACTAGGCTAAGGTGAACTGGCTCACCCTTACTAGCCTCCACTTCAAGAACTTCTGACAGGATCTCACCGACCGACTGTCTTTCACTTCCTAGAAGACTTCTCTCTCCCGAAGACTTCTCTCTGAATCCCCCTAGTTGCTGTCATCACTAGCTTATATACCCTGAGGGTGTGTCTAAAGGTGTGTTGGAGTGAATGCATATCAAGCATTAAACCATTACCTGTCCACGCATCCTCCTGGTATTGTGTGCCTTACATACCAGGGCTACACATTCCCCCTTGGTAAAGTACAGCACTCCCGGGCTGTGAAATAGAAAAAGAAAGAATTTTTGTTTTGCATTTAAACATTTAACATCAAACTCTTCCCAGCAGGGAGGTGAGAAATTCTTAAACGTTGCATTATGTACAATGAACATAGAAAAATACAAAAACATACTTTCAATAAATATGTCATATCAAACAATATTCTTGTGAAGGACCCGCACCAAACCTTCAACGTGGGTCCTGGGTGGGCTGCAGGACATCTGGCTGCAGACCTCGCTCAGTGCCACACCACACGGGTTTTATGTTCAGAGGTAGTAATTGTGCTGTGGTTTTATTGTAAAACCAAGATAGGGCACAAAGTGCAACTATTTACAATTTTTGGGCTAAAAGTGTCCATAGCCACCAGTTCTTTGGCATAGTAAATATTTTCAAGTAACTTCACATTTTCAATAATACAGTAAAACTCTGTAAAGTGCAAAAACCTCCATTATCAATTTTCAAAACTCTTTATCAACTTCTGTATCTGGTACCCAGCCGGGTATTCTACTTATTGCAAAATATGTAAACATTACATACTTATATCACAGGTGCAAATTATTTTAACTTTTATAAACTATTCACATATATCCAAAGTGGTAAACCCTTGATTGGGTCCTACCGATATTTACTTTTTATTAATCTCAATTACACTTTCCATCCCGGGGGCTGGAACGACGCGATGATCCTTAGATCCCATGACAAACAAGTCGTGACTTGCTATCAACGTTTGTGTCGCCACAGTCCTCGTGCGAACCACTGGGGGCGCAACGGATATCTCTTCATTACAAGATGCCAATTGCGTCGCTGCTGGTGCCGCTAAGTCCGGCGGTGCTATTGATGATCTGAACGGGGTCGCAGGTTGCGATCTAATGTGAGGTACCGGTAAAGAATAATATTCAGGGGGCGATGCAGAGGCACGGTCTGGTGCAGCGGGAGCTCGGGACTGTGACGCGCCGGCAATGGTGACGTTACCAGCTACGGGGACGGGGTCACGGACGATTTCCACATTAAGGGCATACCACCCCTTCAGGCCCCAGTGCCTGGTGTATGTGACTATGTCCCCGTTGTACAGGTCCCTTCCGGGATGGCCTTGCGGTAGGTGGGATTCCACGTCCCTACGGCTGACAAAGATCGCCGGGTAGAGGCCCGGTTCACGGATGAAGCCCCAGCCCTTGCGGAGCTGGAACTCCGTAACACTCCCCTGTCGCCGCGGTTCCCGTAAGGTACCTTTGTCGCGACGGACAGTCTCCTTGTCGGCAATCAGCTCTTCATGCTGCTGCTGTCTGTTGCGCTTGCTCTGCCGTTCCTCCTCCTGTCGTTGTTGCCACTCGCTTTCCCACACTCCGGCGTACGCGACGTCATCAAGACGCTCCATCGCGTCCCAGTTAATTTCAGGTAACGACGGGCAAGATCCCTCCGGTGTCCCTACCGGGGAACAATCATCTGCTGCGGCCTCCTGGCCGGGCGGGCGTTCCGGTACTGGCTGGACCTCCTCAACCTCCTTCGCCTCCACCGCTCCATCGGTGGGATCAGGGTCGGTCCTTTTGGGGGTAGCCTCCGTTGCTCCTTAGCCTTGGGCAGCAGAAGTTTGGGCAATTCAAATGGCGGAGGATCGTCGAAGGGAGAGAACACCGGGGTCCCACAGCCGCCGCTGTATCTGGTTACGCCGGCGTCTCTCAATCTCCTCCATGCCAGGTTGTTGCAGGATCATTTTCTTTAACCTTGCGTTTTCTTCTCCAACCTCCAGCAAGGTTTGCTGCAGGTGCCGGACCACAGATGGCTCCGGTTCTAGTGGCAGCTTGGCTGGGGAACGGGGCCTGCCTTCCACCGCTTCCCTGCTCGGCTGCACACGTCCTGCCTCCATCATGCTCCAAAACAACTCTTGGTTACTTTTAGGAACACACTGATTCTCTCCGTGGAGGCGGGCTTTGCGTCTCCTCCCCCTGGGATTGGGGATGAAGAGGAGGCGTATTTCTTTTGCAGTAGGGCAGGACCGTATATTGTAATAGCACTTTGAGAGGGCAGGCATTTTCTTCGCGCCTTAGGGGGGCACACGCCCACGAATCCACGCCCACCTTCTTCTCCAGCGCCTCAGGGCGCGAATATGGCGGCAAATATGGCGGTATTTGGCGCCAAACAACAGCAACAGTCTTTTTCACAAAACACTCCACAGGCACACAGGGCTCGCAATGCTGCAAGTTTCGGATCCTGTTCGTGACGCCAAGTTTTGTCGCGACCCGCACCACAATTGTGGGTTACCAGGGCAATGGGGTACCCAGAGCCGAGCCCATGGAAGTCTATGGGGTTGTCACGGATAGCGGTGGCTCGGTCTGTGGCCCTGGCGGTCAGGCGTATGTTGGGGGAATATTATTTACAGGGGATTAGTATATAACAGTTCGTGACGCCACCTGTAGTTGTCTGATCACTGAGACCAGCGCTGCTGAATAGAACTCTGAGGGGATGTTATAGCAGCTAGGTGTTGGGTCCCCCACAGGTGGGACTGTCCCTCTGAGTCTATGGTGATTGTAGTAAGGAGATGTGGATAAATGACACAGTCTCAGACAATAAAGCTTCTTTCCATACCTTTTACTTTCAAGTTGTTTAGGCAGGTCCCGGGAAGCTGTTGGGGTGGATGGAGGATGCGTTTCGAGGTAACGGCTGAGCAGGTTAGAGGCCTCCTTAACTTTCCATGTAACGAGTCCAACTTGCATGAAGCTAAGTTCACTCAAAACTCCAGCTAATTCTGTAGCTGTACTGCCCGGTCAGCATAGTGGTCGGAGCCTTCCAAGTGATGGAACTAGGTTCTTGCTTTTGTCGTGCACTGACTCAAAGTCCCTATTCCACCTAACCCCTGTTACGTACCGACAATAGGCTTGTTCCTGTGACTTGAAGTCCAGCGAACCTCTGGTTTTTCTATCACTACGCCTAAAGCTGTAGCGACACTTCGGTCCCCAGTGACCGGTGAACAGTGCGGACAAATCCAATGTCCAGGGCACTTCTAGAATTCCTTTCCACTGCGCCCTTCGCCCTGCTCGCGCTCTTAACATAAGCACTCCACACTTCCTATGGTAATACCAGTCAGTCCTTTCTTGCTTCTTCCTTAGAGCTCGCTAACAGATTCTCAGTATTCTCCTAGTTCAGGAGCACGTCGACTGAACTTCACTGTCCTTGGGACAGGCGACTGAAGTTTCTGTTGCTAAATCTTCTTTCTTCCTTAGCTGTCTCTGTCTTCTGGTTAGGAACAGCTCTGACTAGGCTAAGGTGAACTGGCTCACCCTTACTAGCCTCCACTTCAAGAACTTCTGACAGGATCTCACCGACCGACTGTCTTTCACTTCCTAGAAGACTTCTCTCTCCCGAAGACTTCTCTCTGAATCCCCCTAGCTGCTGTCATCACTAGCTTATATACCCTGAGGGTGTGTCTAAAGGTGTGTTGGAGTGAATGCATATCAAGCATTAAACCATTACCTGTCCACGCATCCTCCTGGTATTGTGTGCCTTACATACCAGGGCTACACATCATCGGGGGGCTTCCTTGTACCACATCAGGGGGCTTCCTTATACCACATCGGGGGGCTTCATGTGTCCCACATCGGGGGCTTCCTTATACCACATCAGGGGGCTTCATTGTACCACATCGGGGGGGTTCCTTATACGTCATCGGGGGGCTTCATTGTACCACATCGGGGGACTTCCTTGTACCACATCGGAGGACTTCCTTGTACCACATTGGGGGCTTCCTTATACCACATCGGGGGGCTTCCTTATATCACATCGGGGGGCTTCCTTATACCACATCGGGGGGCTTCCTTGTACCACATCGGGGGGCTTCCTTATACCACATCGGGGGCTTCCTTGTACCACATCGGGGGACTTCCTTATACCACATCGGGGGGCTTCCTTATACCACATCGGGGGGCTTCCTTGTACCACATCGGGGGTCTTCCTTGTACCACATCGGGGGGCTTCCTTGTACCACATCGGGGGGCTTCCTTATACCACATCGGGGGGCTTCCTTGTACCACATCGGGGGGCTTCCTTATACCACATCGGGGGGGCTTCCTTGTACCACATCGTGGGGGCTTCCTTATACCACATCGGGGGGCTTCCTTGTACCACATCGGGGGTCTTCCTTGTACCACATCGGGGGGCTTCCTTATACCACATCTGGGGCTTCCTTATACCACATCGGGGGGCTTCCTTATACCACATCGGGGGTCTTCCTTATCTTCTTGATGACTGAGCGACTTTTCTGCTGTTGCTCTCTTTCATACTTCCCTTCCTTCAAGACATATAACTTTTATTTTTCCCTCCACATAGTTGTAGGCGGCTTGTTTTTTGCAGGACGAGATGTTGTTTTGCGTGGAACCATTCATGTTACCATGTAATATTCTGTGAAGGGAAATAAATCCTACTGCCGTGAAATCGCTAAAAATAAAATGCGTTTCTGCCATTGTTTTTTTTTAATTTTTTTTTATTTTTATGGTGATTATTGTGCGGTAAAAAGGATCTGTTGTCATGATTCTCCAGGTCAGGAAAATTATAGCGATACCAAACTGGTGTATATACTGTATATGTCAAGGAACAGCACACCGCTGCCGCCAATCATCAGGACAATACGCATCTGACAAAGATTGATGGACGAGGCGATGGCTGCTTTCACTGCTAGGCCGATTATTGGGGAACTGACAGTGACCGCATAGTAAGCACACCTGCCATTCCAACACATCGAATATATATGTATATATATACCCCAGTACGGTTACAGCCAGCTCTACAATAACCCGAGATGACGACTCGCTGTCACCACCAATCGTTTATACAGGCCGATTGGACATCCGTTACACGTAGCGTATGGATTCGGGGATGCAGTTTATAGAGGAAGAGGAACAGAGCTATTACATCTTATATAATTAATCCAAAAAGTAGGCAGAGATTATAAAAATGCACAAAAGATTTTACTAAGGTGAAAAAACAATACACATTATACAGTTGCATAAAATAAAAAGGAGTAACGAAAGAAAATGACTAAACCATTGATGTAATGAGTCAGGTGTTCGTGTAATGCTGCATGAACCGGTCACCGGCCAGTATGTGTACAGTACAGACGCTATTAATCGCATGTAGGGTGTGTGAACAGATGATTCTGGGTTTGAAGAAAACATTGTATGAGCAAAACATGGATAGTTAGATAAATATGTTGAAGCGGTAGAACAGTGTAAAGAAATACGTTTTTATGGCACACTTATAACTGGAGCTATTGAGAATTAATTGAATTGTCCTGGGTAGTGCATTCCAGAGAATTGGTGCAGCATGCAACAAGTCTTGGAGACTGGAGTGGAAGCTTCAGATTATTGAGGATGTGAGTCTCATGTCATTGAAAAATAGAAAAAGAGGGGGGTGCTCACTGTAAGTATATACGGTGCTCTGGAGAACAATCAAATATATAGTATAATAAACTCCGGCACACGAAAAAAGAGTCACTTCTTTATTAAAGCAAGAGTGATATCCAGGTATAAGGTAAATTCATCCGGGTGAGATAAATCAAATGAAAAAATACATCCAGGTACAAACAATTTATCATCGACGTTTCGGCATATGTATGCCTTTATCAAGGTGTACCTATTAATTACATACGAAAAAAATAGAAAAATGGAAAATATATGTAAATGTACATCACTTATATTTCTTGAAAGTCAATATACATATATATGCATCACAACATTGGAAAATTTAGAACAGTGGAAACAAGAAGTTGCTTATCCATGGGGAGAGCATCCGAAAAGACTTCATAAACAAAGTATATATACGGTCACATATAGTCTTGCGACTAAAATGAAATAATAATGAATCCAGACAATGTACTGGATCAAAAGTGAACTATCCGAAACCCTCAAGTGAACATGGAGTGCCCAGGGTTAGCGGCTGATAATGATGACAGCTGCACATGAAATGTAATAGTAAAGCAAAACAGCAAATCCTGGCTAAAATACCGCCACATTAAGTACGACTGTTGAGATATTGAATGTGACTTCATGAAAGTAACATACCTCTTTGTGCTGTACAAGGCATATCCCCGAGATGATACGGTGATGGTGAGCTACCTCAGTGTGTGCCCCGTGCCATTATATATGTGTGTAGCCCTGGTATTTAAGGTACACAATACCAGGAGGATGAGTGGAGAGGTAACGGTTAAGGGCTCTACATGACATCACATATACTTCGGACACACCCAGCAGGGGTGTAGAGGGGTGTGGTTTTGAGCACAAGAGAGTCTTGTAGTGTCTCCTGAGGTGAAGGGAGAGAGAAGGAGTGCCTGTCTGGAGCCAGGGCTGCCACTAGGAATTTCGGGGCCCCATACTGGCAAAATTTATGGGGCCCCCCCATTGAGATTCCACCCAGGCTCCACCCCCAGTTCCGCCTCCACCCTAGCTCCTCCTCCACCACACGAACCTTCCAAAATCCCTCCGCCTTTTCTTGGAAAAACTCCACTTCTGCACCACGCCCTCACCAATGACACATTAACATCAAATCACATGCATAGACATCAGCTTTTGTTTTGACCAAAAGATTTTTTTAAGCCTGCCACCACGACAAGGTAATATGGGTGAAATGGTGTGCACTCAAGTCTAGTGTACAGGAGATGCTGGTGAATTGGTCCTAAGCGGCACCAACAAATATAGGAAGAGCAAAATTCACCGCACACTACAATTGATTACTATGCAGAAAAATATTTTTATTTGAAAAATTATCCAATCCAAAAGAAGAAAGTGCCAGTGCCGTAATAATAATATGTACAATATACCCAACGTTTCGACCCTCCCAGATCTTAATCATGGGGTACTAGAGAAAAATAGAAGAAACATAGTGTGAGGCAATTATATACAGTGATTACATATATAACATATATACAGATATGGGCTGGATCATATATAATTGATTGCGAAAAATGTCATGTAGATAATAATCCAGAAAGTAGAATATATCGTTAAAGAACATAAGGAGCCTCATTATACAATCTCAACATGGAGATACATAGAGTAACGATTTATATAATCATAGTAGAACAAAAGCACAATGATATAAGAAACAAAGAAGTAGCGCATTTCTACCTTGTAAAATTAGTACAACAGAGATATGGCACATAGTAGAGGCAATAAATTCCTTGTAAATTCCCTTATAGCAGAGCCAGATGCTGCAGATAATATCAAAATGATTAATTAAATAAATATAGGGAAATAGGGGTCACCATCATTGAAATGTCAGAGATTACCTGCTGTGTACAAAGAGCAGGAGTTAAATGTATCCAGAATAGGGTAAAGTCTGTCCTGAGTGGTGTCCCGATAGCCTGTACAGGGAAAATGGAACACAAATTATAGCCCATTATAGTGGCAGATGGAGTGGACTATTTACATGAAAACATACCTTTGGAGGTGGATGAAATGAGAATATAGGCGGCGCACCTGCGCCCTGCCGTGTACAGAAAGTAGGGGTTAAATGTGCCCTGGACGGGGTTAAAACATGTCCTGGATGGCGTCCACAGAGCCTACATGGGTAAATGTGGCATAAGTTGCAGCCCAGAGTGATGGCAGATGGGGGAACCGCTTTGAATCAAAGACATACCTTAAGAAGCGAATGTACAGGTTTACAGGCGGCGCTCCTGCGCCCTGCCTTGTCTGCTGGGTGACCAGGTGTATGGGACGGGAGCAAATGGGGGTTTAAATGCGGCGCCGTTACCGCCGGACAGGAAGTGCGTCATCCGGACCGGAAGTGACACAGCGCCACATGCAGGCCTCTAGTCTCCTCCCCCTAGATTTTGTCTCCTATACAGATTAGTGTCTCTCATAGTCCTGCTTATATTTGCCTTTTCCCACCGAAAACATGGCGGCCGCTACCGCTATCGCGCATGCGCGATTACATCAGATCATGTTGCGCCGTGTCACTTCCAGTCCAGCTTTACACGGCGCCGCATTTAAACCCCCATTTGCTCCCGTCCCATACACCTGGTCACCCAGCAGACAAGGCAGGGCGCAGGAGCGCCGCCTGTAAACCTGTACATTCGCTTCTTAAGGTATGTCTTTGATTCAAAGCTGTTCACCCATCTGCCATCACTCTGGGCTGCAACTTATGCCACATTTACCCCATGTAGGCTCTGTGGACGCCATCCAGGACATGTTTTAACCCCGTCCAGGGCACATTTAACCCCTACTTTCTGTACACGGCAGGGCGCAGGTGCGCCGCCTATATTCTCATTTCATCCACCTCCAAAGGTATGTTTCATGTAAATAGTCCACTCCATCTGCCACTATAATGGGCTATAATTTGTGTCACATTTGCCCTGTACAGGCTATCAGGACACCACTCAGGACAGACTTTACCCTATTCTGGATACATTTAACTCCTGCTCTTTGTACACAGCAGGTAATCTCTGACATTTCAATGATGGCGACCCCTATTTCCCTATATTTATTTAATTAATCATTTTGATATTATCTGCAGCATCTGGCTCTGCTATAAGGGAATTTACAAGGAATTTATTGCCTCTACTATGTGCCATATCTCTGTTGTACTAATTTTACAAGGTAGAAATGCGCTACTTCTTTGTTTCTTATATCATTGTGCTTTTGTTCTACTATGATTATATAAATCGTTACTCTATGTATCTCCATGTTGAGATTGTATAATGAGGCTCCTTATGTACTTTAACGATATATTCTACTTTCTGGATTATTATCTACATGACATTTTTCGCAATCAATTATATATGATCCAGCCCATATCTGTATATATGTTATATATGTAATCACTGTATATAATTGCCTCACACTATGTTTCTTCTATTTTTCTCTAGTACCCCATGATTAAGATCCGGGAGGGTCGAAACGTTGGGTATCTGTATATTGTACATATTATTTTTCTTCTTTTGGATTGGATAATTTTTCAAATAAAAATATTTTTCTGCATAGTAATCAATTGTAGTGTGCGGTGAATTTTGCTCTTCCTACCACGACAAGGTAGACTATTGGCAGGGCCCCACTCTACTCTAACCTCTTAAACATTTGGTAACTTTTTTTTTGTATATTTTAATTATCTTTCTTCAAGGGAATGTGTCACATACATTTTTTTAAACTAATTGAAATCATATATATATATATATATATATATACACACTGTATTTCTGATTGCAGATTATTGTATTCAGTTAATGATGGGCCCCATAAGATGCTCCATACAAAATACTCCCCATATAATGCTTCATAAAAGTTATGCCCCCATAAGATGCTCCATATATTTTATGCCACCATATGATGCCCCATAGATTTTATACCCCCATATGATGCTCCATAGATTTTATGCCCCATATGATGCTCCATAGATTTTATGCCCCATATGATGCTCCATAGATTTTATGCCCCCATATGATGCTCCATAGATTTTATGCCCCCATATGATGCTCCATAAATTTTTTGCCCCATAAGATGCTCCAAAGATTATGCTGCCATATGATGCTCCAAAGATTATGCCGCCATATGATGCTCCATAGATTATGCCTCCATATGATGCTCTATAGATTTTATGCTGCCATATGATGCTCTATAGATTTTATGCCCCATATGATGCTCCATAGATTATGCCCCATATGATGCTCCATAGATTATGCCCCATATGATGCTCCAAAGATTATGCCGCCATATGATGCCCCACAGATTATGAAGCCATATGATGCTCCAAAGATTATGCCGCCATATGATGCTCCATAGATTATGCCGCCATATGATGCTCCATAGATTATGCCCCCATATGATGCTCCATAGATTATGCCCCCATAAGATGCTCCACAGATTATGCCCCCATATGATGCTCCACAGATTATGTCCCCATAAGAAGCTCCATAGATTAAGCCCCCATATGATGCTCCAAAGATTATGCCGCCATATGATGCTCCAAAGATTATGCCGCCATATGATGCTCTATAGATTTTATGCCCCATATGATGCTCCATAGATTTTATGCCCCATATGATGCTCCAAAGATTATGCCGCCATATGATGCCACACAGATTATGCCGCCATATGATGCTCCAAAGATTATGCCGCCATATGATGCCCCATAGATTATGCCCCCATATGATGCTCCATAGATTATGCCCCCACAGATGCTCCACAGATTATGCCCCCATATGATGCGCCATAGATTATGCCGCCATATGATGCTCCAAAGATTATGCCGCCATATGATGCTCCAAAGATTATGCCACCATATGATGCTCCAAAGATTATGCCACCATATGATGCTCCAAAGATTATGCCGCCATATGATGCTCCAAAGATTATGCCACCATATGATGCTCCATAGATTATGCCCCCATATGATGCTCCATAGATTATGCCCCATATGATGCTCCAAAGATTATGCCGCCATATGATGCCCCACAGATTATGCCGCCATATGATGCTCCAAAGATTATGCCGCCATATGATGCCCCGTAGATTATGCTGCAATATGATGCTCCATAGATTTTATGCCGCCATATGATGCCCCATAGATGTATATGCCCCCATATGATGCTCCATAGATTTTATGCCCCATATGATGAGCAAGCAGGGGGGGTGGCCACATGCAGCAATCCAACAGGGCCCCAGCCCAGGGCAGGCAGGAGGGGCCCGCAGCATCCACCAACAGGGTCCCCAGGGCCCCTGTTGCTGGATGCTGCGCCTGCGGGCCCCCCCCGCCTGCCCTGGGGGCCCTTTTGGTGGATGCTGGCCCCCCCCCGCCTGCCCTGGGGGCCCTTTTAGTGGATGCTGGGCCCCCCCGCCTGCCCTGGGGGCCCTTTTGGTGGATGCTGGGCCCCCTCTTCCTGCCCTGGGCCCTGTTGGTGGATGCTGGCGCTGCGGCTGTCCTGGCCGGGCCCCCCCTGCGACAGACTACTCACCCTGCTGAGCTTTCCTGCTGCCTGCACCCGGTCCGGTCCGGTCCGGTCCGCCGCTCCCAGCCAGATGGCAGTGTGTATTTGGCACAGCACACCGACGTGACACGCTGCTCGCTCTGCTTCTGATTGAGGAAGTGGAGCAGAGCAGCGTGTGACGTCACGGCTGGACCATGATGCATCAGGGCAGGCCGTAGCTTAAAGCTACAGTGCCTGCCCATTTAATTTGCCAGCCAGGAGGTCAGGACTGGGGACAGTGGGGAATATAAAGCAGCGAAGCGCTGCGCCTGCTGCCGGACCATGCTGCCAGCGTGCTGGGGCGGCGGGCGGGCCCCCCTAAATCACCGGGCCCCATACATTAGTAAGGGCTGTAATGCCCTGATGGCGGCCCTGTCTGGAGCACCAAGATTCCTGTCGATTCAGAGAGACAGTACAGTAGTGGAGGCTAGTACAGGTGAGCCAGTTCACCTTAGCCTAGTCAGTGCTGAGATTGAGAGTTTGAGCAAGTCGAAAGGCACAGTGGAAGGAAATCAGAAGTGCTTTAGGATTGAAGTATCCTGCACATTGTCACCGGTCACTGGAGACCGAAGCATCACTATAGCTTCACGCATAGTGGTAGAAAAACCAGAGGCTTACTGGACCTTAGGTAACAGAAAGCAGCCCTTGAAGTGTCAGTACGTAACAGGGGTCAGGTGGAATAGGAACTTTGAGCTAGGCCAAGCAGAGAAGAACCTAGTTTCATCACTGGAAGGCTCCACCACAAAACTGACCGGGCAGTACAGCTTTGAAATAGCTGAAGTTTCAGGAGTGAACTACGCTTTATGCTGGTTGGACTCATCATCATTGGAAAGTAAAGGAGGCCCCTGCCTTGCTCAGCCGTTGCCTCAAAACTCATCCTCCATCAACCCCATCAGCCTCCCTGGGACCTGCCTTACCATCTAACAAGTAAAAGGTATGGAAAGACGCTGACGGTGTGAGACTGAGTTATTTATTTGCATGCCTGCACAACCCCACCATAACCATCGACCTGAGGGACCAGTCCCACCTGTAGGGGACCCGACATCTAGCTGCATCACCATCCCCTCAGAGATCTACAGCAGCGCTGGTACAAATTACCAGAGACTACAGGTGGCGTCACGAACTGTAAATATATCTATCCCCTGTAAATATTCCCCCAACATACGCCAGACCGCCAGGGCCACAGACCGAGCCACAGCTACCTGTGACAATCCCCATAGACTTCCATGGGCTCGGCTCTGAGTACCCCATTGCCCTGGTAACCCACAATTGTGGTGGCGGGTCGACACAAAACTTTGGCGTCACGAACAGGATACGAAACTTGCAGCATTGCGAGCCCTGTGTGCCTGTGGAGTGTTTTGATGAAAAAGACTGTTGCTATTGTTTGGCGCCAAATACCGCCATATTTGTCGCCATATTCGCGCCCTCAGGCGCTGGAGAAGAAGGTGGGCGTACCTGAAAGAGTGCGCAGAGTCTTGGACACGCCCCCGGCTCTGACTCATCGGCAGGTCCTGCAACAGGAAGTGAACGCTCTGACATCAGAGCGCCTGCGACGAAGGTCCTGTTCCCACTGCTGTGCCTGTGAAATAGCAGCATCTGAAACCGGTAGGCTCCGTTTAACCAAGGGGGGCGCTAAGATGTCACAACAACCGGCTGACAGTGCGGCCCCAGCCGGAGGCCCCAATCCCGCACCGCCTGGTATTGTAGCGCCAGATGGGGGTGCAGGTCCAGCACCCAGTCCGGTAGTCCCGATCATGCCACTAACGCTCCCATATATGCCTGGGGCGAAATGGCTTCCCCAGTACAGCGGTGAGCCAGGCACATTAGCAGGCTTCAAGCGGAAGTTATGCAGCATCCTAGAAATGTACTCCATGCCTGAGAGACAAAAAGCTGCTGTGCTAATAGGGCAGCTAACTGGCGCTGCTGAGAGGGAAGTGGAGACTTGGGATACCGTTGATCAGGAGTCGGTACCTGCGATCTTCCTTAAGCTGCATGCCATATTTGAAGACCGCACAGAAACGGATCTCCGGATGGCCTTCTATCACTGTTCACAACAGCCAGGTGACAGCATCCGGGACTACGCTTGCCGACTACAAGGAGCCCTGAGAGCTCTTAAGCAGATTAATAATTTAAATGCTATCGATGAGAATAAAATGCTGAAAGAACAATTTATCCAGGGATTGAGATCCCAAGAGGAACCGCAGAACTGTAAACTGGTGGTCCTTAGATCATCCGGATGCTACCTTTGATGCCCTAAAAGACATGGCAATAAAAGGGCTGCGGCCCCTGGGCAAACCTGAAGTGGCAACCCAACATCATCAGGGTGAAGTCACTCTGGAACCGGCAGTACCCCCCTTTTCCCCCTAGTGGCAGAAACCAAAACGCAGGCGACACCCCCTAGTGAATTGGATTGTCTGCGCTCAGAGGTGCGCCAGCTGACTAAAAATCTGGCTGCTGTGATGAGTGCCCTGCAGCTGCGGAAAGAGGAGGAAGGGAAGATCTTGTTAGCTGACTGCCCAGAAGACGTCCCGTGGATGCACCGGAGAAGAAAGAAGACGTCGCCCCCCCGGAGGAGGACAACGCCACCCCCAGGAGCGACCTCCGATCAACACCCTCCTCGTCGAGAGATCATCTGTTATCGATGCAACCGGAAAGGTCATATATCTCCACAGTGTCCTTTAAACGGGCAGAACCTGGGTCCAAGGGCCAACACCCAGGAGAATACCCGTCAGGCCCCTTAGACTGGGACCGCAGGTATGTGGGTGGGCGACCCTACCTGTCCATCATCTTAGATGGTATTGCAGTTCCGGCATTGTTAGACACTGGGTCCCAAGTGACCCTAATACCTGATGCCCTATATACTAAGTACTGGTCAATGGACAGTCTTAATCCCCCGAGCCCTGACTTTACCGTGTATGCTTCTAATGGTCTTCCTGTAGAAGTACTCGGGACAAAATGTGTAGATGTAAAGGTGGGCAGAGAGGAGTTGAAAGATCAGGGGCTTCTGGTAGTAAAGACTGTAAATGAGGAGAACGGTTTAAATATAATTTTGGGTACTAACATTATCAGTAATTGTTTGGGAGAAGTTGTGTTCTTGCTCCAACAGCTCGCTGAGATTGCCCGACCAAGGCAGAAAGGAGTAATCCAAAGAGAGATCCGGGCCCTGGTGTGTCAGCAGCAAGCGAAGCTTACAGACGGCGAAATTGGTAATGTACGGGTCACTGACTCGGATCCTATTGTGATACCCCCAATGAGTGAAATGATTATCTGGTGCAGGGCAGCCATAGGTCTGAGAGGACAGAATTACCAAGCTGTAGTAGAACCCCACCATTCAGAACATAGACCTACACTTATGACTGCTAGAGGAGTAGTAGAAGTGGTGAATGGAAGAGTACCGGTACGGCTTCTCAATTGGGGAGATGATGAGGTAAACTTACCCCGTTATGCAACCATTGCTAAACTACATGCTGTCGACAATAATTCTATTCTTCCGGCTGAGTCCTTAGACTCCTGTCAAATAGCGGAGGACAATGACCCAGCAACTCAGGTGGCGGAATGGTGTCAGCAACTCCATGTTGGGATGGACACCACTCCCGCTCACCAGAAGCAAGGGGTATTACGGGTGGTGCAAGAGTATGCCCAAGTGTTTAGCAAGCACCCACTTGATTTTGGGGTAATTAAGGGAGTCCAACATCATATCCCTACAGGCAGTCATCCTCCCATCAAGGAGCGGTATAGGCCTATACCTCCAGCCCATTATCAGAAGGCTAAAGAAATGTTACATGATATGAAGAAGGCCGGGGTGATAAGGGATAGTTGTAGCCCCTGGGCAGCCCCTCTAGTTCTGGTTAAAAAGAAAGATGGTAGTATGAGAATGTGTGTGGATTACAGGCAGGTGAACCGCATAACACACAAGGATGCATACCCGTTACCACGCATAGAGGAATCATTAGCTGCTCTGAAAACGGCTAACTACTTTTCTACCCTTGATCTGACTAGTGGTTACTGGCAAGTGGCTGTGGCTGAGGAGGATCGTGAGAAAACGGCTTTCACCACCCCAATGGGGCTCTGTGAGTTCGACAGAATGCCGTTTGGGCTCAGTAGTGCCCCAGGAACATTTCAGAGAGTGATGGAGAACTGCCTGGGACATCTCAATTTTGAAACCGTGCTGCTATACCTAGACGACGTCATCGTGTATTCCAAGACTTATGAGGACCATCTGAAGCACCTGGCAGAAGTATTTGAGTCCCTGTCCAGGTACGGGATGAAATTAAAACCCTCAAAATGCCATCTACTCAAACAGAAGGTACAATACTTGGGGCACATCGTCAGTTCGGAAGGAGTAGCGCCGGACCCAGAGAAAGTCACTGCCATCCAGAAGTGGCCGGAGCCGAAGAACCTTAAGGAAGTGCGACAGTTCCTGGGACTAACGGGTTACTACAGGAGATTCGTGAAAGATTACACAAAGAAGGCAGCTCCTTTACAGGACCTCCTAGTAGGACAATCCCTAAAGAGCAGAAACCCTCCCTTTAATTGGGGTAAGGAACAGGCTGAAGCATTCCAAAAGATGAAGGAGATCCTTACAGGTGATGAGATCTTAACCTATCCTGATTACAGTCAACCGTTCCTGTTGTACACCGACGCCAGTAATGAAGGGTTGGGAGCAGTTCTCAGTCAGAAGCAGAATGGCCAAGAAAAAGTCATCGCATATGCCAGCAGAAAACTCAGGCCAACTGAGAGGAATCCGGAAAATTATAGCAGCTTCAAGCTGGAGTTTCTGGCGCTGGTCTGGGCCATTACTGAAAGATTTAAGCATTATCTGGCCTCCAATCGGTTCACTGCGTTTACAGATAACAACCCCTTAACGCACCTGGAAACCGCCAAGCTGGGTGCCATGGAGCAGCGATGGATGGCTCGGTTGTCCAATTACCAGTTTACTATCAAGTACCGGGCAGGTCGAAAGAATGCTAATGCTGACGCATTGTCCCGAATGCCGCATGACTCTGATACGGAAGAAGAATCGGACGACCTGAAGAGAAATTGAGCTACCTGCGTTCCATCGAAATGGGGTAGTCCACGAGCATCGAATCAACAGAAAGCAGTATGGTGCAACATTAAATCCTTTACCCCATCACAGCTGGAAAGAGACTCAGGACAGTGATCCAGTGGTCAGCCGCATCAAGGAGTTGTTAAGACAGGAAGGTTCCTCTTTGGAAAAGGATGCACCTATGTCAGCCAAGCTCCTGTGGAACGAGAAAAGCAGGTTGTTCCTATACCGTGAGAAGTTGTGCAGGAGATACGTCAACCCCAGAACCCATGAGATGGTCTGGCAAATCGTGGTCCCCAAGGCAGACGTCCCAATGGTGTTGGAAGCATACCACGATCAAGCAGGACACTTTGGCTGGAGAAAGCTGGAGACCCTGTTGAGATGCCGGTTCTACTGGGTAGGGATGCGCAGCTCCATTGAGAGGTGGTGTCGGAACTGTGGACCCTGTGGTCTCAGAAGGAAGGACTACGGTAGTCAGAAGGCACCCCTGCAACCTATCCGGACGACTCGCCCCCTGGAGATTGTGGCCCTGGACCACGTCAAATTGTCGCCAAGTAGATCGGGATACTCATACGCCTTGACCATGGTGGACCATTACTCCAGATTTCTGGTGGTTGTTCCAGTTAAGGACCAGACCGCAGTGACGGCCGCGAAAACCTTTCAAGCGAGCTTCTGCAGACCGCATGGGTATCCGGAGCAAGTATTAACCGATCAAGGACCTGCTTTCGAAGCTGATTTATTCAAGGAATTCTGTCACATGTACGGGTGCAAGAAAATTAGAACAACGCCATACCACCCTCAAACCAACGGTCTTTGCGAAAAAATGAACCATATTGTCCTTGACTTGTTGAGATCCATACCGTTGGAAGACAGAAATCGATGGCCGGACTTACTACCTGATTTGGTTGACTTGTATAACCATATACCTGTAAGTTCTACTAACTGCACTCCAGCCTATCTTATGAGAGCAAGGCCCGGAAGACTACCAATGGATTTAGAACTTGGAGTGGTAGAACCGGAGGCAGACGACGCCATTGAAAACTGGGACATCAATCGGCAAGAGCAGTACAGACGAGTGCAAATCTGTGTAGAAGAAAGTCTCAACAAGGCACGGGAGAAACAGGAAGATATTTACAACAGAAATGCTCCTGCCAAGCCTTTGATGCCTGGAGAAGTGGTATTAAAAAGAAAAAGGAAAATGCACAAATTGGATAACCAGTGGGAACAAGAACCCTACGTTGTACAAGATTCTAAATATGACAACAGAAAAGTTTGTATCATCAGTAAGGACGGAGGAAGAACAATAACCACTGTGTCCAGAGACCATTTGAAATTGTGTCCAGAACCCTTAAAGCTTTGTGAAAAGAACCCTGTCATCAATCAAGAAGAAAGAAAGGAAGAGGTCATACACACGGATCTGGGAGATTTCCCTGCGGATTGGCCCAGACTGGGAGATGCTCTAATAATTCCAGTATTGCAGTTTTATCAGCCACCAGAGGAAGTTCTACCTCCAGTTATGCCCGTGGTGCCAGTTGAGCCAGTTCAGGAGTTACCCATTCCAGCAACACCTCAACCTACGGAATCTCAAGAAGGATCATCTGAAGCAGCGCCCCATGCTATGGGATCCCCTGGTGAAGCTGACTCACACCGCCCAGCCATCAGTACGCTTGCCAGATCCATAGAAAGATTGAGGCAGTTCTATAGTTTGCCGTTACGCAGTGCAGACAGATCACAACTTAATATACCTGAAGCTACTCCACGTAGATCAGAGCGAATCACAAAAGGGAAGATACCCATTCGATACCAGCAGTAATTATAACAAATTAATGTGAATATTGTAAAAAGTATATTATATATGTGTCTTTTCCTTATTGCGTCTTATAATGGACTCAGAGGCTGAGGACTGAGCCAGCCCAAAAACTGTATCCTGTAAATAGTTGCACTAAGGTGCCTTATAATGGTTTCACACGAAGCCTTGACTTACCTCTGAACATAAAACCCGTGTGGTGTGGCACTGAGTGAGGTCTGCATTCATATGTCCTGCAGCCCACCCAGGACCCACGTTGAAGGTTTGGTGCGGGTCCTTCACAAGAATCTTGCCGTTTATTATATGAACATGTCTATTTAATATTTTGTATTTTTCTATATTTAATGTTTTGTTTGCAACGTTCAAGAAATCCTTACCTCCCGGATGGGACGAGTTAATGTTAATGTTTTATGCATAAACAAAAATTGTCTCTTTGTATTTCACAGCCCGGGAGTGCTGTCGTTTACCATGGGGGAATGTGTAGCCCTGGTATTTAAGGTACACAATACCAGGAGGATGAGTGGAGAGGTAACGGTTAAGGGCTCTACATGACATCACATATACTTCGGACACACCCAGCAGGGGTGTAGAGGGGTGTGGTTTTGAGCACAAGAGAGTCTTGTAGTGTCTCCTGAGGTGAAGGGAGAGAGAAGGAGTGCCTGTCTGGAGCACCAAGATTCCTGTCGATTCAGAGAGACAGTACAGTAGTGGAGGCTAGTATAGGTGAGCCAGTTCACCTTAGCCTACTCAGTGCTGAGATTGAGAGTTTGAGCAAGTCGAAAGGCACAGTGGAAGGAAATCAGAAGTGCTTTAGGATTAAAGTATCCTGCACATTGTCACCGGTCACTGGAGACCGAAGCATCACTATAGCTTCACGCATAGTGGTAAAAGAACCAGAGGCTTACTGGACCTTAGGTAACAGAAAGCAGCCCTTGAAGTGTCAGTACGTAACAGGGGTCAGGTGGAATAGGAACTTTGAGCTAGGCCAAGCATAGAAGAACCTAGTTTCATCACTGGAAGGCTCCACCACAAAACTGACCGGGCAGTACAGCTTTGAAATAGCTGAAGTTTCAGGAGTGAACTACGCTTTATGCTGGTTGGACTCATCATCATTGGAAAGTAAAGGAGGCCCCTGCCTTGCTCAGCCGTTGCCTCAAAACTCATCCTCCATCAACCCCATCAGCCTCCCTGGGACCTGCCTTACCATCTTACAAGTAAAGGTATGGAAAGACGCTGACGGTGTGAGACTGAGTTATTTAATTGCATGCCTGCACAACCCCACCATAACCATCGACCTGAGGGAAGAGTCCACCTGTAGGGGACCCGACATCTAGCTGCCTCACCATCCCCTCAGAGATCTACAGCAGCGCTGGTACAAATTACAGAGACTACAGGTGGCGTCACGAACTGTAAATATATCTATCCCCTGTAAATATTCCCCCAACATACGCCAGACCGCCAGGGCCACAGACCGAGCCACCGCTACCTGTGACAAACCCCATAGACTTCCATGGGCTCGGCTCTGAGTACCCCATTGCCCTGGTAACCCACAATTGTGGTGGCGGGTCGACACATATGCACGAGAGACGCCGTGCAGAAAGACTTCCGGGTGAGGTAAGGACGGTCTAAAAGACTGTGCGCATGCGTGAAACAACGACAGGTGCCGAATGTGAGCCGGAGAAAGCCGAAAGTATAAAGGACCATTGCGCATGTCAGGACGGAAAGTCAGGTCGAGGGATCAATGCCAGGTTGCTGCAAAGAATAGGAAACAACGTCAAACACCAATTAAATTGTATAAATGAAAATCAATGTTGATACAATCCAACAATGCAATGAATTTCACACAATATATCGAATAAGAGTAATAAGTAATGCTGGAATGAAAAGTTAAATAATCCATGGTAAATAATTGCCAGATCAAGATATATAAAAAATCAGAGATATATAAAAAAAGACATAAGACAATTTTGTCCAATGTACCGTATGTTAATAATACGACAATTCATATTCCCTATTAAGGCCATATGGGGAAAGAGTTTGTAACGCATGCGCACAGTCTTTTTGACCGTCCTTACCTCACCCGGAAGTCTTTCTGCACGGCGTCTCTCGTGCATATATAATGGCACGGGGCACACACTGAGGTAGCTCACCATCACCGTATCATCTCGGGGATATGCCTTGTACAGCACAAAGAGGTATGTTACTTTCATGAAGTCACATTCAATATCTCAACAGTCGTACTTAATATGGCGGTATTTTAGCCAGGATTTGCTGTTTTGCTTTACTATTACATTTCATGTGCAGCTGTCATCATTATCAGCCGCTAACCCTGGGCACTCCATGTTCACTTGAGGGTTTCGGATAGTTCACTTTTGATCCAGTACATTGTCTGGATTCATTATTATTTCATTTTAGTCGCAAGACTATATGTGACCGTATATATACTTTGTTTATGAAGTCTTTTCGGATGCTCTCCCCATGGATAACCAACTTCTTGTTTCCACTGTTCTAAATTTTCCAATGTTGTGATGCATATATATGTATATTGACTTTCAAGAAATATAAGTGATGTACATTTAACATATATTTTCCATTTTTCTATTTTTTTCGTATGTAATTAATAGGTACACCTTGATAAAGGCATACATATGCCGAAACGTCGATGATAAATTGTTTGTACCTGGATGTATTTTTTCATTTGATTTATCTCACCCGGATGAATTTACCTTATACCTGGATATCACTCTTGCTTTATAAAGAAGTGACTCTTTTTTCGTGTGCCGAGTTTATAGTCTCATGTCATTAGCAGAACGGAGAGCACAGGTAGTGTGGTAGACAGAGACAAAGGAGGAGATGTAGGGTGGTGCTGAACCGAGCGCAGTTTGTGGTGAGAGTGACAAGTTTATATTGAATTCTGGAGTGGATGGGTAACCAGTGCAATGACTGGCACAAGTAAAGCCATCAGTTGTAATGGTTGATGAGGAATATGATCCTGGCTGCAGCATTCAAGACAGATTAGAGAAGCGAGAGTTTAGTAAGAGTTTGTGGTGAGAGTGACAAGTTTATATTGAATTCTGGAGTGGATGGGTAACCAGTGAAATGACGGCACAAGATAGAGCCATCAGTGTAATGGTTGATGAGGAATATGATCCTGGCTGCAGCATTCAAGACAGATTGGAGAAGGAGAGTTTAGTAAGAGAGAGACTGATCATTAGAGAGTTACAATAGTCCAGACAAGAATGAATAAGAGCGACATTAAGGGTATGTTTCCACATTCAGTAAACGCTGTGGATTGGACGCTGCGTACAGCCGCAGCATCCAATCCGCAGTGGCCAGATGTTACAGCATAGTGGATGGGATTTTATGAAATATCATCTCCACTATGCGTGCAGGATGCCTCCGGCTCTCTGCATATACGCACATGCGAGCTTCTTTCCAGACCACAGCATGTCTATTTATCTCGCGGAGACGCTCAGTCTACGCAAGATAAATATCATAGTCCTATGTATAGGATGCAGTGATTCCACATGGTTCAATGAACACATGCGGAATCACAGAGCGTACAAAAGCCGGCAGCGCTTTGGACATGGATGCATCCAAAGTACTGCCGGTACCTATCGTGGAAACATACCCTAAGGCTAAGTTCACACGTTGCGGAATTGCCGCGGAAATTTCCGCGGCAATCCCGCACTTCTCCCGCAGGAAATACGCACGTTTTTTTATGCTGATTCCGCCAGAATAATAGCGTTTTGCAAGCGTAATTAGCTTGCAGAATGCTAGCGTTTTCCTAGCGATCTGTAGCATCGCTTGGAAAACTGATTGACAGGTTGGTCACACGAGTCAAACATAGTGTTTGACAAGTGTGACCAACTTTTACTATTGATGCCGCCTATGTCGCATCAATAGTAAAAAGATCTAATGTAAAAATAATAAAAAAAATAATAAATAATGATATTCTCACCTTCCGCGGCCCCCGCAGCCTTCCCGCCTCTCAGCGACGCTCCCGGCAACTCTGGTCCCAGGAGTGCTTTGCAACAAATCACACCGATGACGTAGCATCTCGCGAGACCGCTATGCCATCTGGTGATTCTCGCAAAGGACTCTTGGACCGGAAGTTGCCGGAGCGTCGCTGAAGGCGGGAAGGCTGCGGGGGCCGCGGGAAGGCTGCGGGGCCGCCGGAAGGTGAGAATATCATTATTTTTTTTTAATTATTGTTTTACCAGGATATGGTACCCAGGGCCTGGAGGAGAGTCTCCTCTGCTCCAGACCCTGGTACCATCCGCACATGAACCGCTTACATTGCGCATAGTGGGCATAGCCACATGCGGAAAGTAAGCGGTTCAATGCATTCCTATGGCGGCGGAATCACCGCGATTACGCTAAATTAATGAACATGTTGCTATTTTTTCCGCAAAGCGTTTTTTTCGCGGAAAAAAACGCAACATGTGGCCAAAACATGCGGAATCAATTAACATGTATAGGATGCTTAATGCTTGCGTTTTTATCGCGTTTTTACCGCGGAAAACCGCGGAAAAACCGCGAAAAAAACGCAATTATTCCTGATCGTGTGCACTTAGCCTAAGAGTTTTTGTAGAGTCGAAAGAAATGTTTTTGAGGCGAAGGTGACAAGAGCGAGCCAGTGATTGGTGTGGGGGTTGAATGAAAGATCTGAATCAAGTATGACCCGAAGACCGCGGGCATGTTGCTGGGGACTGATGGTGGAACCACACACGGAAATGGCAATACCGGGCATAGGTAGGTTAGCGGAGGAGGGGAAACATGAGGAGTTTGGTTATTGAAAAGTTCAGTTTCAGATGGAGGGAGAACATGATGTTGGAGATAGCGGTAAGACAATCACTAGTGTTTTGTAGTAGTACTGTCATGATCCAGTCCGGCGTTTGTTTTCTGCTATCCTCTCCCTGGACTGGTCATGCTGGGGTTAATCCTCTCTGCCTTGTTTTGATCTGTTTTTGCTATTTCAGTTTGCTGTGGCTTGCAGGCGACGTCAGTGATAGTTCATGCTTCCAGGCTAGAGCAGCTGACCCGTATACCCTAGTGATCCTTCTGCCTCTAACTTCCCGTGTTTGTGTCTGACCCGTTCCCTATCCCTGACTTTGTGTACATTTGGTTGTTTCCCTACAGTGTATGACTCGGCTTGAAATATGAACCCCACCTCCTGCTTTTCTGTCTCCTATACTTCGTTACTGACCAGCTTTTGA
Source organism: Oophaga sylvatica (assembly GCA_033576555.1). Taxonomy (NCBI): domain Eukaryota; kingdom Metazoa; phylum Chordata; class Amphibia; order Anura; family Dendrobatidae; genus Oophaga; species Oophaga sylvatica. The sequence continues at coordinate 40,726 of JARQOD010001959.1, read as the reverse complement.
CTCAGTGGCTTGTACCTTGACTCCTCTTTCCGTCTCACATTTTGGATACCGAGTCCCCGTATGGCTCTGACTTCTGGCTTGTCTCTGACTACGTGCATTACTGTGACCTCTGGTACTTCGACTTCCTGTTAGTTGCTGACCCGGCCTTGCTGACTACTCTGCCACCTCCTAGTGGTGGCCTACACGTCTGCACTGTGGTGCTACACGGTGAGTGCAACCCGTTTTCCCCTCACCGGCGCCTCCTGGTGGAGGTTACGTGCAACTGCTCCGAAGTTGCATTACATTATCACTGACCCACTACATTTAAAGGGGATTTTGCACTTTTTTTTTCTTCTCTCTCTCTCGTATGGATCGACTCCGTACTCTGGTGGACCAAGTGGCCAACCTCATGCAGATGATGCAGGAGATATCTGTGGAGCACAGGGCCTTGGTAACTTCTCAGAAGCACCGGTCAGGGAGCTTCAAACAAGCCATAGAGATCCTGAAAGACAAGGCCTGTAAAACCTTCTATGGCATCCGAAGGAAACTCTACCATCTGAAGCCACCAGTGAGGGTCTGGTTAAAAATCTTCGACTCTGTCATCGCCCCAATCCTCCTGTATGGCAGTGAAGTCTGGGGTCCTCACACCTACCCAGACTGGTCAAGGTGGGATTCCAGCCCAACAGAAATATTCCACCTGGAATTCAGCAAGCAACTTCTCCAAGTCCATCGGAGCACCTCCAACAGTGCTTGCCGGGCCGAGCTGGGCAGATTCCCTCTACACCTAACGGTTCTAAAGAGGGCACTGTCATTCCGGGCTCACCTACATAGGAGCAATCCAAGCTCCCATCACCATAAAGCCCTGACACATTTAGATGAAACAGAAAAACCAGGACCCTCGGAACAGCCCACCCAAACCCAACCTGACCAGAACACCAATCACAACAATCTGACAAAGCCGAAATCAGGAAGATGGTAGACGAAGGCCAGGAGAGGTATGTCAGTGACTGAAAGAACGACATCATCAGCTCCCAGAAACTGACCATGTACCGGAGTCTACAGAGAGACTACAGACTGGCCCCATACCTGGAGAAACTCCCGGACCCCAGAGACCGCAAGATCCTGAGCCGGTATAGACTCAGTGCCCACAGTCTGGCCATCGAATCCGGCCGACACAGGCAGAACTACAAGCCCAGAGAGGAAAGACTATGCCAACACTGTAACTAGGAGGCCATAGAGGATGAAACCCACTTCCTGCTACACTGCTCCAAATACTCAGCAGTGAGGGACACTCACTTCAGGAGACTCTCACATCTCTTCCCGGATTTCATCACCATGAAGGAGGAAGAGAAAACATATATCTTGCTGGGGAAGAAGAGAGAGCAGCAGAGATATCAGCGCGGTATGTGAGCGAATGTCATAGACTGCGAGAAAGAACGATGATATGCCATGGACTTCTATAGCCCCACCCTGGATCTGCCCCATCTCCCCTCCCTATGCCATGGACATCTGTAGCCCCAATCTGTATCTGCCCCATCACCCCTCCCTATGCCATGGACATCTATAGCCCCCACCCTGGATCTGCCCCTACCCAACATCCCTATCCCTATTCCCTTTTGTACACTTGCTTTGGCAAAACTAATGTGTATTTAGTCCTGCCAATAAAGGGGCAGAGGGAGATGACTGAGACAGTACAGATAACCCGGGGGACTCCTTTTGTCAGTAAGTCTGGTGAGGTGACTGACGTGTCTCTACACTCTCCTGAACCTTCGATGAAACTCCCTGACACCTTTTCTGTCGAGAAAGATAAGTTCCACACGTTTAGGGAGGGTTGCAAACTATTATTTTCCCTTAAACCCCGGTCTTCAGGGGATGAGTGTAACGCTTCCCATGGCTGCGGGGCGTCGGGACATGGCATAGCTTGCCTAACAAGCCAATGCTCCCATGCCGCCAGACCATGACGACGTGAGGCATGAGTCCCAGATGGTAAGGGAATGTGGACCCACTGGACCACAGAGGGGGACCCGGGCCTGCCCGGACTAGGAAAGGGCAGTGACCGGGATCCGTGGCAGCTGAGCATGTGGGCAAGATGGCGACCTGCAGGACTAGACAACACCGCACAAATTCAGGTATGAAGAAACATAAAGTTTACTTGCAGACAAACACAGTACATAAACAGAACATAATGCCGGCTTCCGATTCCGCACATCAGCGATGGGTACATGTCTCAGGATTACAGACGAGTGCAGGAGGACATCTCGGGTTGATGCAGTCCAGGGTTATCTGGCACGGGCATTCTAGGGCGGCTTCTCAGGCCTCAGGCGTAGAACAGGCTCAGCAGGAGAACATCAGACACCGACCTCAGACAGACTTCAGACGATGGCGGGGTCATCACGGGTTGATGCAGTCCAGGGTTATCTGGCACGGGCATACTAGGGCGGACTCTCTCTCAGGCCTCAGGCGTAGCACAGGCTCAGCAGGAGAAGATCAGACACCGACCTCAGACAGACTTCAGACGATGGCGGGGTCATCACGGGTTGATGCAGTCCAGGGTTATCTGGCACGGGCATACTAGAACGGCCTCTCTCTCAGGCCTCAGGCGTAGCACAGGCTCAGCAGGAGAACATCAGACACTGACCCCGGACAGACATCATCACAGGGTTGACCACGGGGAAACCGGCAGGACATCGGGACATCAGGAACACGGACTGGATCTCAGGAACATGGACTCAGGAACACGGACAGGACATCAGGAACACGGACAGGACATCAGGACCATGGACTGGAACTCAGTAACACGGACTCAGGAACACGGACAGGACATCAGGAACACAGACTGGAACTCAGGAACACAGGCTCAGGAACACGGACCGGACACCAGGAACACGGACTCAGGAACACGGACAGGACATCAGGACCATGGACTGGAACTCAGTAACACGGACTCAGGAACACGGACAGGACATCAGGAACACGGACTGGAACTCAGGAACACGGACTGGACATCAGGAACATGGACTGGAACTCAGGAACACGGACAGGACATCAGGAACATGGACTGGAACTCTGGAACACGGACATCTTGTTAGGGTCTGCGGAACGCACGAAATATAAGATGTAGAGAGGTGCGTTCGCAGCCCGGGGTTCACCGTGCAGGCGGAGCCTGCTGCTAGTAAGATGGCGCAAGAAGCGAACTCTTATCCCGCAGAGTCGCCAAAATAAACGCCGTAACGCGCCGTGGCAATATGTACGAACTCTGTTATTCAACAGAGCCGCTAGAAGGAGTGCCGCAGCGCTATATGGCGATGTGTGCGAACTCCGTTAACACCACTGAGTCGCAAAGTAAACACGCTAGGGCGCTGTCTAGCGTTGAAAGCGAACCCTGTTGCGTCACAGAGCCGCTGAGACTAACTTCTGTGTCCTGTTAGGCACCCAGGTACACAGTTGACTGCTAAGCGAACATAGAAAGTGATCATGCGCTAATGTCCTCACGGGAGTCACCTGCAATCTATGGCGTCTGAACGCCAGGCCCTGAATACGGCAATCAAACTCCTCTCCAGTTATGCCGGTAATCTAAAGGGTATGCCACACTAAACAACATCGCTAACGGGATCGCTAAAAAACGTCACTATTTAGCGATCCCGTTAGCGATGTTGTTGTGTGCGGCATCTGTCAGCGACGAGGTCCTTGCTGTGATCTCGCTCGTCGCTGACATCGTTCGGGACCCTATTTAGATCGTCGGCGTGTGTAGCCCTGGTGTGAAGGCACACACAGTACCCTGGAGGATGTGCGGAGAGGTAACAGTTTAATGCTTAATAACCATTCACTCCACCACACACTTGGACACACCCATAGGGTATGTAGCCAGTCAGTCAGATAGTCAGTCAGTGAGACGGATTCAGGAGTCTGTTTCCTGTCTTCGGACAGATCAGTCAGTGTGCAGTCTGTGCAGGAGGAGAGGAGAGCAGATTACATGTCCTGTCAGAGCTCTGTGTGAGCTAAAGGCAGACAGACGGAGACAGCTTTGAAAGAAGGGTTAGCAACAGAACCTTCAGTCGCCTGTCCCAAGGACAGTGAAGTTCAGTCGACGTGCTCCTGAACTAGAAGAATACTGAGCATCTGTTAGCGAGCTCCGGGAAGAAGCAAGAAAGGATTAACTTGTATTACCTTAGGAAGTGTGGAGTGCTTATGCTAAGAGCGCGGACAGGGCGAAGGGCGCAGTGGAAAGAATTCAGAAGTGCCTTAAGGATTGAACTATCCGGCATTGTTCACCGGTCACTGGGGACCGAAGTGTCACTACAGCTTCAGGCGTAGTGGTAGAAAAACCAGAGGCTTACTGGACCTTAGGTAACAGAAAGCAGCCCTTAGAGTGTCGGTACGTAACAGGGGTCAGGTGGAATAGGGACTTTGAGTCTCTGCAGGACAAAAGCAAGAACCTAGTTCCATCACTGGAAGACTCCGACCACAAAACTGACCGGGCAGTACAGCTTTGGAGAAGCTGGAGTATTCGGAGTGAACTTAGCTTTATGCTGGTTGGACTCATCATATGGAAAGTAAAGGAGGCCTCTAACCTGTTCAGCTGTTATCTCAAAGCACATCCTCCACCCCGACCAGCCTCCCTGGGACCTGCCTTATCATCTGACAAGTAAAAGGTATGGAAAGACGCTGGATGGTGTGAGACTGATTTATTCATCTGCACCCTACATCATTAATTCCATAGACTTTGAGGGACCAGTCCCACCTGTAGGGGACCCGACATCTAGCTGCCACACCATCCCCTCAAAGATCTACAGCAGCGCTGGTCTTAGTGATCAGAGAACTACAGGTGGCGTCACGAACTGTTATACACCTATCCCCTGTAAATATACCCCCAACATACGCCTGACCGCCAGGGCCACAGACCGAGCCACCGCTACCTGTGACAACCCCATAGACTTCCATGGGCTCGGCTCTGAGTACCCCATTGCTCTGGTAACCCACAATTGTGGTGCGGGTCACAACAACTTGGCGTCACGAACAGGATCCGAAACTTGCAGCATTGCGAGCCCTGTGTGCCTGTGGAGTGTTTTGGTGAAAAAGACTGTTGCTGTTGTTTGGCGCCAAATACCGCCATATTTGCCGCCAAATTCGCGCCCTCAGGCGCTGGAGAAGAAGGTGGGCGTGGATTCGTGGGCGTGTGGCCCCTTGTGGCGCGAAGAAAATGCCTGTCCTCTCAAAGTGCTATTACAATATGCGATCCTGCCCTACAGCAAAAGAGGTCCGCCTCCTCTTCACCTTCCCTGCGAAGAGGAGGAGACGCAAACCCCGCCTCCACGGAAGAGACCGGACGGCTCTGGTAGAAGAAGAGAGAGTGTGCTGGAACATGATGGAGGCAGGATGTGTGCAGCCGAGCAGGAAGCGGAGGAAGGCAGGCCCCGTTCCCCAGCCAAGCTGCCACTAGAACCGGAACCATCTGTGGTCCTGCACCTGCAGCAAGCATTGCTGGAGATTGGAGAGGAAAATGCAAGGTTGAAGAAAATGGTCCTGCAACAACCTGGCATGGAGGAGATCGAGAGACGCCGGCGTAACCAGATGCAGCGGCGGCTGTGGGACGCGGTGTTCTCTCCCCTCGACGACCCTCCACGATTTGAATTACCAAAACTTCTGCTGCCCAAGGCTAAGGAGCAACCGGAGGCTACCCCCAAAAGGACCGACCCTGATCCCACCGATGGAGCGGTGGAAGCGAAGGAGGTTGAGGAGGTACCGCCAGTTCCGGAACGCCCGCCCGGCCAGGAGGCCGCAGCAGATGATCGATCCCCGGTAGGGACACCGGAGGGGTCCTGTCCATCATTACCAGACGTCGACTGGGATGAGATGGCGCGCCTGGATGACGTCGCCTACGCCGCCCAGTGGGAACGTGAGTGGCAGCGTCGCGAAGAGGAACAGCGACGCCGGCAGGAGGAAGAGCGGGAAGCGCAGCGGAACCGGCAGCGGCAGTACGAGCAGCTGATTGCGGATAAGGAAAGTGTCCGCAGGGAAAAAGGTACTCTAAGGGAACCGCGGCGGCAGGGGTGTGTGACGGAGTTCCAGCTCCGAAAGGGCTGGGGCTTCATTAGAGAACTGGGTCTCTACCCAGGGGTCTTTGTCAGTCGCAGGGACGTAGAATCCCACCTGCCCATCGGCCATCCCGGGAGGGACCTAATCAGTGGGGACATAGTAACCTATACACGGCACTGGGGTATGAAAGGATGGTATGCCTTAAATGTCGCAGTCGTCAGAGACCCCGTCCCCGACGCAGGTAACGTCACCAGTGCCAGCGCGTCACAGTCCCGAGCTCCCGCTGCACCAGGCCGTGCCCCGGCATCGCCCCATGAACGTACGTCACAGTTGGAAGCGCCCCCTGCATATTCTACTCTGCCAGTGCCTCGTACCAAGACACAAGCTACGACTCATTCCAAATCGTAATTTGCACCGCCGGATATAGCGGCATCAACAGCGACACCTTCGGAGATACCGCTTGCGTCCTACATGATGGAGTCACCCGATGGGACCGTAGTTAGGATGAGAACAGTCGCTACTCAGACTTGGATAGCAGGTCACGACCTATTTGTCATGTGCTCTAAAGAGCATCGCATTGTTCCAGCCCCCGGGATGGAAAGTGTAACTGAAGTTAGCAAGAAAATGTGAAGAACGGTAGGACCCAGACAGGGTTTACCGCAACTAAGAAGATGTAAAAAGTTTTGATAAAAGAAATAATTGCTGTTTTGCACTTTATTGCTATGTATAGTGTTTACATAGTCTTATATATATTGAGTAGAATGCCCGGCTGGGTACAAGAATGAAAATTTGAAAAAGTTGAGTGCACAGTTTTGCATCAAATACCCTGGTTGGGTAAAGTGAATTTAAAGTTAAAACAGGTATATATATAGATATATAATGTAAATGTTGAAGTGAAAAGTAAATATATGTGTCCTTTTATTATGTCATGGACTGAGAGGCTGAGGACTGTGCCAGCCCAGAACTTATCTTTGTACATAGTTGCGCTTCGGTGCATTATATTGGTTTTACATGAAACCACAGCACAATTACTACCTCTGAATATAAAACCCGTGTGGTGTGGCACTGAGCGAGGTCTGCAGCTAGATGTCCTGCAGCCCACCCAGGACCCACGTTGAAGGTTTGGTGCGGGTCCTTCACAAGAATATTGTTGATATGATATATTTATGGAAAGTATGTTTTGTATTTTTCTATATCTAATGTTTGAATGCAACGTTTAAGAAATCCTTACCTCCCGGATGGGAAGAGTTTTAATGTTTATTGTTAATGCAAAAACAAAATGTCTTCTTGTATTTCACAGCCCGGGAGTGCTGTATTTTACCATGGGGGAATGTGTAGCCCTGGTGTGAAGGCACACACAGTACCCTGGAGGATGTGCGGAGAGGTAACAGTTTAATGCTTAATAACCATTCACTCCACCACACACTTGGACACACCCATAGGGTATGTAGCCAGTCAGTCAGATAGTCAGTCAGTGAGACGGATTCAGGAGTCTGTTTCCTGTCTTCGGACAGATCAGTCAGTGTGCAGTCTGTGCAGGAGGAGAGGAGAGCAGATTACATGTTCTGTCAGAGCTCGGTGTGAGCTAAAGGCAGACAGACGGAGACAGCTTTGAAAGAAGGGTTAGCAACAGAACCTTCAGTCGCCTGTCCCAAGGACAGTGAAGTTCAGTCGACGTGCTCCTGAATTAGAAGAATACTGAGCATCTGTTAGCGAGCTCCGGGAAGAAGCAAGAGAGGATTGACTTGCATTACCTTAGGAAGTGTGGAGTGCTTATGCTAAGAGCGCGGACAGGGCGAAGGGCGCAGTGGAAAGAATTCAGAAGTGCCTTAAGGATTGAACTATCCGGCATTGTTCACCGGTCACTGGGGACCGAAGTGTCACTACAGCTTCAGGCGTAGTGGTAGAAAAACCAGAGGCTTACTGGACCTTAGGTAACAGAAAGCAGCCCTTAGAGTGTCGGTACGTAACAGGGGTCAGGTGGAATAGGGACTTTGAGTCTCTGCAGGACAAAAGCAAGAACCTAGTTCCATCACTGGAAGACTCCGACCACAAAACTGACCGGGCAGTACAGCTTTGGAGAAGCTGGAGTATTCGGAGTGAACTTAGCTTTATGCTGGTTGGACTCATCATATGGAAAGTAAAGGAGGCCTCTAACCTGTTCAGCTGTTATCTCAAAGCACATCCTCCACCCCGACCAGCCTCCCTGGGACCTGCCTTATCATCTGACAAGTAAAAGGTATGGAAAGACGCTGGATGGTGTGAGACTGATTTATTCATCTGCACCCTACATCATTAATTCCATAGACTTTGAGGGACCAGTCCCACCTGTAGGGGACCCGACATCTAGCTGCCACACCATCCCCTCAGAGATCTACAGCAGCGCTGGTCTTAGTGATCAGAGAACTACAGGTGGCGTCACGAACTGTTATACACCTATCCCCTGTAAATATACCCCCAACATACGCCTGACCGCCAGGGCCACAGACCGAGCCACCGCTACCTGTGACAACCCCATAGACTTCCATGGGCTCGGCTCTGAGTACCCCATTGCTCTGGTAACCCACAATTGTGGTGCGGGTCACAACAGGCGCCCCGCAGGTAAGTATATATCGCTAAGTGTGGCACCTTTTCTTAGCGATTTAGCGGTACTTTTGTACCGCTAAAGTCGTTAAGAAGATCGCTAACCGCGATAGCGTCGTTAACTATATCGCTAAGTTAAGCCGCACTTAGCGATATAGAAACAATCCCGCTAGCGATCGCATTAGTATGCGTCTTTATCGCTATCGCTAGCGGGATTGTTTAGTGTGGCAGTACCTTAAGGCATCTAAGACACCGACCCTGACCAGCTAGCATACCAAGCTCCTCACCGATTAGGTCGGTATTGTAATGGCGTATTTCAGCCGCCCTAACCACACACACGCATGACCATACTGGCACAAAGCATATAACGGTTGATACTAGCGCACGGCCGTGCTGTAAGGACAGCCTTTTATAGCAGCCACGAGAAAAAGACCTTCCAGGAAGGACCAATGGGAAGCTGCTTCAGAACATCAACAGCCACAGGACCTTCCTGAAGGACCAACAGGAGTGGCAGCTGTATCTGAGCATGTGACCCCTGATCTCCAATGGGAGATCTTGCCCTGGACATGCTCAGATGAAGCAACAAAGGACTTAGTCCCAAATCTGTCGCTACAACACTGGTTGCAGCAGCAAGTCTCTGCACAGTACTGGGCCGGGCAAGACGCTGGGACCGACGTCTCTGCTGAGCAGGAACCACTGCGGCCGGAGACGGATGGGGGACCGCAGCGGGAACAGCTCGAGATTCCCCTTGTGCAGGAGTGGGAACTCGAACCCTAACACACCGGAACACAGAATGGATCTCAGGAACACGGACTGGACATCAGGAACACAGACACAGGAACACGGACTGGATCTCAGGAACACAGACTGGACATCGGACTCCGGACATCTGGCAACAATCGGCAGGCTCCGGACATCAGGCAGGGAAGGATAGGATCCGGACATCTGGAGGTGGTCATCGGACATCGGTCATCAAGCTGTGGTCATCAGGCATCAGACATCAGGCCGTGGTCATCAGGCTCTGGGCAAGAGGCCACGGTCCTCGGACTCCGGACATCTGGCAGCGACCTAAAAAGGAACCCAAGCGGTCTGGTGCAAGCCCTGCCGGATTGAACTAGAGCCGGCCGGGGATTGCACCGAATAACAAGCTGAGCACAGAGTAACAGAAACTCAGCACACACACCGAACTCCTCCTTCCAAGATGAACCCAGGTTATATAGCAAAGAATCACAGTCACTGGGCACAGGGTTCAGGACACAGAAGGACTTCAGGAACATAACACAGCAGACACAGTTCAGACAGAGTCAGGTACAGAAACAGATCCAGGATCAAGGATTCAGGAAACAAGACACAACAGGTACAGGCCTGGATATGCAGCCACCAGGAAAGACGATCTGAGTATTCTGCCCCCAGAGCTGGCGGAAACACAAGACAGGACAAAGGGTATCAGCTCTCCCAGAAGCTGATCGCACTCAGAGCAGGAGCTGAACACACAAACACACATGGCTAGGTTCAGGAACTCAATGCAAAGCTCTGGCAGCGCCCCACAGGGCAGGGGAACTTTATATAGGAGCTTCCTCACAGCAATAGGCTGGAGCAGCAATTCTAGTTCACACCCATTCCTCATAAAAGCAGGAAAGGTGTGGCCCACACACCCTATGCAGAGCCAGACACAAATCAGCAAAGCAAGGACACCTGGCAATGGCTGCAGCCTAAACACATTTAGTAAGTCATGCACCACTGCAGAGGACCTTGCAACCTACGGGTAGCTTCTACAGCAGTAGCCAGGGACCGCACATGCGGGTGGTCATGCAGCGCAGCGGAGACACTCACGCATGTACGGCTACACAGCGGAGCTGGGAACTGAGCAGCATCCATACAGGTAACAGACAACAGTATACCAGCTGGTTAGGGGGAAAGGAGCAAAGGGTTAAAGCAAAGACATGCAAAGTAATGCCGGAAAACAAGGTACAGACAATACCGGCATTACAATGAGAGCCAGCTGGTGGGGATAATTATATCTTTACTGAGGGAGGGTCCGCAGTCTTGGGCTTTTTCCTTAACCCCGACCGCCCCTGAGAGAATGTCGGTGAACATGTTCTTTGAGGCTCTTGGCCTCATCTATGACGAACCTGACAGAGTCAGATTGGCAGAGGACACTTTTGCATTGTATGTTTTGGTAGGGCTATAAAAAAATCACAGCTGGCAGTATGTGAGCAATGTTTTTTTTCTTTTTAACTACCAGTTTATACACAGTTTAGAGGTCGATGATGGTGACAGTCTAACGATCTAGTTAGGACAACTATATGAGGGTATAAGGCGATAGACAAGAGGCTCTCAGTAAACGATCCCTGAGTATCGGGCATATCCATAGCCTTATGTTTGCTTCTTGACACATAATGACCATATTCTATGGAGAGTCATTGAAAAAAAATGAGGAAAAACGGACTAAAAACATTTTAATTGATCAATATCATACTATCTAAAAATATTAGGTATTTTATATAATAAAAATACCGTAATAATAAAATTATGTACCCATATTTATTGGACTGTAAGATGCACCTAAGTTTTAAGAAAAAAAACGGAATCAAAAAATTTAAATTCTGTGCTTAATATCCCTTATCCTGGTAAATATGGTCCCTTCATCCCTATCCTGGTGTGCATGTCTCCCTCATCCCCATTCTGGTATGCATGGCTCCCTCATCCCTATCCTTCTATGTGTGGCCCCCTAATCCCTATCCTGGTAGGAATGGTCCCCCTCATCCTTATCCTGGCAGGAATGATCGCCCTCATCCCTATACTGGTATGCAAGGTGCCCATCTCATCTAAGTATGCATGGCCCCATCTCTATCCTGGTATGCAGGGCCTCATCCTTATCCTGGTATGCAGGGCCTCATCCTTATCTTGGTATGATTGGCCCCATCCCAGTCCTGGTATGTATGGCCCCATCCTTATCCTGGTATGCATGGTCCCATCCCTATCCTGGTATGCATGGTCCCTTCCTTATCTTGGTATGATTGGCCCCATCCCAGTCCTGGCATGATTGGCCACCAGTCCTGGTATGTATGGCCCCATCCTTATCCTGCTATGCATGGTCCCATCCCTATCCTGGTAAATATGGTCCCTTCATCCCTATCCTGGTGTGCATGTCTCCCTCATCCCTATTCTGGTATGCATGGCCCCCTCATCCCTATCCTTGTATGCGTGGCTACCTCATCCCTATCCTTGTATGCATGGCCCCCTAATCCCTATCCTTGTAGGAATGGTCCCCCTCATCCTTATCCTTGCCGGAATGATCGCCCTCATCCCTATTCTGGTATGCAGGGTCCCCATCTCATCTAAGTATGCATGGCCCCATCTCTATCCTGGTATGCAGGGCCTCATCCTTATCTTGGTATGATTGGCCCCATCCCAGTCCTGGTATGATGGCCCCATCCCTTGATCTGTCTGGTATGCATGGTTCCATCCTGTCAGGACTCTGAACATTTTTGATCACCTTTTGTGCATTACTGCCCTTTTCCAAGATGGCGTCTTTGGTCTCATGTGCACTGTGTCTTCCTGCTATATAACTCCATCCCAGCCTTTAGTCTGTGCTAGAGTATTCTGCCTTTCATCCAGCTTCTGACCTCTGTGGCTCCCTGGCATTGTACCTGCTCCTGTGAACCTGTTTCATTATCCTGCTACTCTGCTCTGAGTTCCTTCTGCATACATCGGTTTCCAGTAATCCTCCTTCATCTGGCTGCTTGTGTTACTCCCCTCTGCATTTGCTGAACATGTGAGCTGTTGCAGCCCTGCGCTGCTTAAAAATGAGACTATCACCCAGGCCTCCCTGGTTGAGCTAAAGATATCATTTGAACTGCCTACCTGTGCTTGGACTAAACTAAGACTTATTCGTGTCAAGTATCCTCAAGTTTAACTGTGCTTCATAGACTCTCTGCTTGATTGCATTTCTCTCTGAAGTTTCCTATAGACTGTTAAGCTGCATTTATTATCTACACCAAGTGTTGTGGACTTGAGATTTGCTTTGCACCTGTTTGAATCACCGTTTGATAATATAGACTTTTCCACTTATAAGACTGTGTCCTGTAGTTGTCTTGTTCCACGCAAGAAGTCTCCTGAGTTATCCCCTATAATTATTACACATCCTTATCTGGTATGTATGATCCCATCCTTATCCTGGTATGATTGGCCCCATCCTTATCCTGGTATGCATGGCCCCATCCCTATCCTGGTATGCATGTTCCCATCCCTTTCCTGGTATACATGGCCCCATCCTTATCCTGGTATGCATGGCCCCATCCTTATCCTGGTATGATTGGCCCCATCCCTATCCTGGTATACATGGCCCCATCCCTATCCTGGTATACATGGCCCCATCCTTATCCTGGTATGCATGGCCCCATCCTTATCCTGGTATGATTGGCCTCATCCCTATCCTGGTATACATGGCCCCATCCCTATCCTGGTATACATGGCCCCATCCCTATCCTGGTATGATTGGCCCCATCCCTATCCTGGTATGATTGGCCCCATCCCTATCCTGGTATACATGGCCCCATCCCTATCCTGGTATACATGGCCCCATCCTTATCCTGGTATGATTGGCCCCATCTTTATCTTGGTATGATTGGCCCCATCCTTGTCCTGTTATACATGGCCCCATCAGAAGAGATTAAAAAGAACAAACCATTACTCTTACCATCCTCCGCTCCCTCGCAGCGTTCTGCTCCGGTGCCGGAATACTCACTGGGACTGTTCATCGCAGAGAGCGGTGAGTATTCATTCCTCTTCAGTAGCGCGCAGTGTCAGCCGTCAGCTTCCTGCTGCTGCGGCGGTCATGAAATGAATATTCATCTCAGGATGAGGATGGGACCAATCATACCAGGATGCCAGAAGGAAACGAATATTCATTGCCCTCCAGGCCCATGGGAATGCAGTGCATATTCATTTCTCTTTAGCAGCGGGCACAGGAGTTAGCCAGAGCCGCCGGCTCCTGCCTCTGTGACCCGCTGCTCCGCCGAAACCGCTCCCCAACCTCCCCACCACAGCCAATACATCAGGACTAGAAGACGCACCCCCCATTTTCCTCCACATATTGGTGGAAAAAAGTCTTAAAATCTGAAAAATACGGTAACTATTCCATGATGTTTCACATTCAGAGGTTACAGGTACAATGTCAGAGATCACAAAGTAACACATAGTTCAGTTCCTACAACTTGAACATTTACCACTCATAAGTAAAATGTGGACACCAAAGGTAATAAGTGTTTGTAGTAGAAGGTCCGGCCACCTTTACAATAAGGATATACATTTAAAGCTGCATGAACCGGCCATGTCTGTATGTACTGAATTTTATCAGATAACAAAATACATAGCGAAGTTTGATAAATGTGAAAAAAAATGTCAGTAAACCTAAAAGTTTTTTATTTATTTTTTTTATTTTAATTAATAATAGGATAAAAGGATAAGGGAGGGGTAAAATTAGGAACAGAATCAATAGACAATCGTAGTCAGGGAGTCAGCCGGGGTCAGATACCAGGTGATCAGTAGAAAGCCTGTCATGTAAGCGGTAGGATTACCGCGGAGCCTGGTGACGGAGGTAACACTGAAACATGTCCGGCAAAAGATGTAAGAGTCAGAAGGCCACAGGTAGATGATGAAGGTCCTTCTATACATCTCCAGCAGTGATGGTGGATCTGCTGGGCTTCAGGGTGGTGGATGTTTAGAGTCAGAAGGCCACAGGTAGATGGTGAAGGTCCTTCTATACAGCTCCAGCGATGGTGGATCTGCTGGGCTTCAGGGTGGTGGATGTTTAGAGTCAGAAGGCCACACGTAGATGGTGAAGGTCCTTCTATACAGCTCCAGCAGCGATGGTGGATCTGCTGGGCTTCAGGGTGGTGGATGTTTAGAGTCAGAAGGCAACAGGTAGATGGTGAAGGTCCTTCTATACAGCTCCAGCAGCGATGGTGGATCTGCTGGGCTTCAGGGTGGTGGATGTTTAGAGTCAGAAGGCCACAAGTAGATGGTGAAGGTCCTTCTCTACAGCTCCAGCAGCGATGGTGGATCTGCTGGGCTTCAGGGCACTGGATGCTTAGGTTTTCGTCCTTTAGATGGTTCTAAGGGCACAGTGTCAACACAGTGACAGCAAGAAAATACTCGAGCAGCCCTGGATAATCCACGCCGGCAGGATGATAAGATCCGGCGGAAGATGGAACCTATGAGAAAAGAAGTAAATATAATGTAAGTGATGGGACGCCATAGGACATGATAATACTGTGCAGTCACTGTGGCCGGACGGCAGAGGAATCTCATCACACACAGGTCGGGATCATCGTCAGCAGTCATACATGTGACAATCCCATCACTGACAGATGACATCTGCTCCACATGAATGATTCTAACTGACATCACACAACATGAAGCAGATTCTCACACTTACCTCGTCTCTTTTTCCCCTTTTTTCCATTTTCTGATTTTTCTTCATCTTTACTCAGATTTTCTGCAGATATTCTTTCCGTCTGAGCTGGAAATTCTGATCAGAAAGTAAAAAAAAACATCAGTAATGACAAATCCTAATGGGACCTGCTTTGTCTCCTGTATATAGTAGGATTGTTCTAGTCCTGTCTCCTATAGACCTGATAATCTGGTATTATATCCTATTAGGGCAGAATACGTCCTATAGTAATGTATTCTGTTATAGGAGACCATGTCTCCTCATGATGATAGACGTTATTGGATCCCACAACGTGTCTCACAGAATCCATGAAAAAGCTCCTGTGCAAAATTAGTGAACTAGGGACACAGTATGGGCCCATGGGCAACATCATTGGGATCCAAGAAACATGGATAACAAAGGAGACTATTACAGAAAAACCATGTGGAAATATTGGAGCCTTGAAGCCAACATTCCCATTGTTGGTGTTGTAGACATGGACATACCTGACAGTGGGGACGAGGATGATAAGATGGTAATAGCGATGTCTCCATCAGATACTGGGACAGATTCTTTCTCACTGTTTGGAAGAAAAAAACACGTAAATCACAAGTAAATCAGTATAAAAGGGATTGTCTGACTATAAGAACACTGACTATAAGCCTAATAGGACATATGACTGCCATAGCGGGGAAGGTCTTCTGCTCAACGCTGCCTTCTACTAAGAATGTGTGGCATGTAATGCTACATCTCTCCTACAGTGTACGCAGCACGAAAAATGCATGACCGGCCGCAGATATGGGCTGTTATCACCAATCATTTCTGAAGCCAAAAGCACAATGACCTCTCGCCATGGGCGGGCATGCTCCATGTGATATTATGGTATTTATGTCCTATATCTGGTGATGAGCTCCCAGTAATGACCCCATAATCTACTTACTGTTCTGAGACGTCTGTGCTGGATTTTGGAGCACACTCTGGAGGGGACTTGGGATCCTCCTCATCCTCTGAGTCCAGATGTTCCTTTATCTCAGAATGATCTACAAGACAGAGGTAATGAAGTGTTATTAGAGGTTGTCAGTATAACAGTCACCATTTATACATGAAACATGGAAAACATAACAGATCTATTACAGAAAAACCATGTGGAAATATTGGAGCCTTGAAGCCAACATTCCCATTGTTGGTGCTGTAGACATGGACATACCTGACAGTGGGGACGAGGATGATATGATGCTAATAACGACGTCTCCAACAGATACAGGGACAGATTCTTCCTGCCTGTTTGTAAGAAGAAAAACAGTAAATCACAAGTAAACTCATATAAAAGGGGTTGTCTCACTATAAGAACACCGACTATAAGGCCTAATAGGACATATGACTGCCATAGGGGGAAGGTCTTCTGCTCAAAACTAACTTTTCTAGAGCGGAGCAGAAAACAACTACCAGGAATATCTGGCTATTAGGCCGGAGTCACACTAGAGAGGAATACGGACGAGTGTTAAGCGAGGAAACATCACACAGCACTCGGACCAATGTTAATCTATGGGGCAGCTCCCATCACCGTTTTTTTTCTCGTCTGTTTATACGAGCGAGTGAACTCACAGCATGCAGCGATTGTACGCGTATAACGGCCGAGACTAGCCAATGCAAGTCTATGGGGGCGAGAAAAATACGGACACCACACGGACCATCAGTGTGACTTGTGAGAAATAATAAAAAAAGCAACAATATACCATACCTGTCCGGCGATCTGTCCCACGCCGTAATCCATATCTGTGGGATATAAAGTTTACAACCGGGAGTGGTGCTAATGCGACCGCCCCGGCTGTAAACCACTGATGAATGAATGAGAAGATGCCGACGACAACTTGGGAAAATGAACTGTCATTTTCCCACGCTCAAGAGTTCACCCCGGGTCAGGCTGTGAGGCTGCGCAGCATCATAACCTCAGCACTAGTCACTGATGCTGCTGCCGGCAGCTTCTCATTCATTCATCAGTGGTTTACAGCCGGGGCGGTCGCACCTAGCACCACTCCCGGTTGTAAACTATATATCCCCCAGGTATGGTATATTGCTGTTTTTTTTTTTTTCTTTATTACAGGAGATCAAGGGCATCGTTTGGATTAGCAGAAGAATAAAGAAATGCAAAACTGTGTGGTCTTTCATTTCTTTCAAATACTTTATTCTGCCTGTGTGTGTTTATTTAACCCTTTACAAACTTCAGGATTAGTGATGGATAGGTGTCTTATTGACACCTATCCATTACTAAGCCAGCTTAATGTCACCTTACAATACAAAGGTGACATTAACTCCCTATTTACCCATATGCCACAGTACAGGGCAGTGGAAGAAGAGGCTAATTGCCTGAATTGGCGCATCTTACAGATGCGCCTTTTCTGGGGTGCTGGGGTCAGTATTTTTAGCGTGGGGGAGCAATAACCATGGTCCTTTCTAGGCTTTTAATATCTACCCTCAGTCACTGGTTTTCCCTCTCTGGCACAGAAAATTGCGCGGGAGCCCAGGTCATTTTTTACCGTGAATACATTATTTTACTTAATACATACAGGTCCCAAATTTTACACACACATACTACTAACAGTATAAGTCACTGACATCTATAAATCTAACTGTTCTGCATGGGTTTACTGTATGTAAACCACGTCTCCTATCCTGTCGCTTCTGCAATGACTTTACAGAAGCCGACAAATGAATTAACGGCTATCTGCTTCTATCTCTCTATGAAATATAAAGATACATATGTGTGTGTGTCTCACTGACATATATATATGTTTTGATGAATATTTCAGGCCATGGATTAGTTAAATGTCCATTTTGCAAGTCTGTGAGAAAATAACGGCATACGCATGCCATACAGATGCCATACGGATGTCACACAGATACTTAGATGCGAGGAAATCTCATCCTCGTATTGCCAACAGATTACACACGGATCACTGTTCGGGGAACATTTGTGCGATTGTAAGGTTCTATGTATATATTCCTGAAACTCAGTTTGTTCGTCAGCCATTTTACTTTCTGTCTTGCTGCAGCTATCTTGCCCTCAGTCAAAATGGAGTTTCCAGCTTGCATGTTCCCGCCCTGATTCTCTCCTTTGCTTCTTAAGCAGCCACAGCTGAGCAATCAGTGCTTCAGAATCTAGCCTGCAGTGAACCTGTGACTTGACTCCTGTAAGCCTTGGACCTTGTACTCCAGCTATTCCTACTGAGGAACTCTGAAGCACTTGTGGACTCTGAACTGCTCTTTGAAAGACCCATGTCTCGACCACGCACCACAATTGTGGGTTACCAGGGCAATGGGGTACCCAGAGCCGAGCCCATGGAAGTCTATGGGGTTGTCACAGTAGCGGTGGCTCGGTCTGTGGCCCTGGCGGTCAGGCGTATGTTGGGGGGTATATTTACAGGGGATAGGTATATTTACAGTTCGTGACGCCACCTGTAGTTCTCTGATCACTAAGACCAGCGCTGCTGTAGATCTCTGAGGGGATGGTGAGGCAGCTAGATGTCGGTCCCCTACAGGTGGGACTCTTCCCTCAGGTCGATAGTTATGGTGGGGTTGTGCAGGAAAGCAATTAAATAACACAGTCTCACACATAAAAGCTTCTTCTCATACCTTTTACTTCAAGTTGTTCAGGCAGGTCCCAGGGAGGCTGGTCGGGTGGAGGATGTGCTTTGAGGCAACAGCTGAACAGGTTGGGGGCCTCCTTTACTTTCCAAACGATGAGTCCAACCAGCATAAAGCGTAGTTCACTCCAGAAACTCCAGCTATTTCAAAGCTGTACTGCCCGGTCAGTTTTGTGGTTGGAGTCTTCCTTTAATGTGAGAGAGCTGAGTTCCTACTGTTGTCCTGCATCGACTCAAGGTTCCCACTCTCCCTGACCCCAGTTACATACCAACACTCCAAGGGCTGCTTGCTGCAACCTAAGGTCCAGTAAGCCTCTGGTTTTTCTATCACTATGCCTGGAGCTATAGTGACACTTCGGTCCCCAGTGACCGGTGACAATGTGCAGGATAATCCAATCCTAAAGGCACTTCTGAATTCTTCCACTGCGCCCTTCGCCCTGTTCGCGCTTGTAGCATAAGCACTCCACACTTCCAAAGGCTATACAGGTTAGTCCCTTCTTGCTTCTTCCCAGAGCTTGCTAACAGGTGCTCAGTAATCTTCTAGTTCAGGAGCACGTCGACTGAACTCCACTGTCCTTGAGACAGGCGACTGAAGGTCCTGCTGCTAACTCCTCTTTCTTCCTGCACAGACTGCACACTACTGCTCTGTCCGAAGACAGGAACTGACTGCCTGACTGAGCTGTATGTCACTAGCTTATATATCCTATGGGTGTGTCTAAGTGTGTGTTGGAGTGAATGTTTATTGAGCATTAAACTGTTACCTCTCCGCACATCCTCCAGGGTACTGTGTGTGCCTTCACACCAGGGCTACACACCCACGTTTGCATGGACTTACGGTAACAGAGAAGAAGATCCTGAATCTGTATTGGAGAGTGATTGCTGAGCTTGGATTACTCTGGCCTGCTGTGTCTCCTGTTTCTGTGTCTGCAAACTGTGTGACTATTTCTGCCAACTTGTATGAAGTAATACAGGACTTTTCTATATCAAACCTGTGACTCCTGTGTTTTCATCGCACCCAAGCACAAGACGCTATATGAACTGTACTACATACATTACAAGATTCTGAAGCCAAAACGTTAGTGTCTGCTGGGTCTGGAAGGCTGTGTCTTCTGTACTGTGGATATCAGACGTCCGGTTGTACTTTCTGTGATGACAGTGGTTGTGACTTCTCACAACCATTCCAGGTGAGCAATTCCCTTAAATTTTTTCTTTTTGCAGTGTTACCACAGGTAAACACTATTGTTTTTTTTTTTCCTTTCTTTTCTCTTTTTTGTCTGCTGTAACTCTGGATATCAGATGTCTGGTTGAAACTTTCTGTGATGATAGTGGTTGTGACTCCTCACAACCATTCCAGGTGAGCAGTTCCCTTAATTTTTTTTTCTCTCTGCAGTGTTGCCACAGGTGAACACTATTGTTTTTTTTTTCTCTCCTCTTCTTCCAGTAATCCTGTCTTAAAAGATCTGGAAAATGGAGGCCCGCATAAAGGAACTTTGCGGAGTGACTGATAATATCCTTGCAGATTTGCAGAATATAAAGACCCGTTTTACAAATCTACAGGACCTCACTAATCACAATTTGCAAGTGTTTGGACAGACTGCCCAGGATTTGCGAGCCAGGATTGAGGTTCTAGAGGAGCGAGTCCAGGCTCCTGCCGTAGCCCCGAGTGCTGGGATTCCCAAGTTGCCCCCTTTTCGTTTTGGCGGTGAACGTGAGAAATTCAGGGATTTATTAATCAATGCAATCTTTTTTTTTCTGCACATGCTTCACAATTTCCCACTGAACGATCTAAGGTGCTTACTATAATTATGTTGCTTACCAACAAGGCTTTAATGTGGGCAAACCCTCTGATTGAGACTGAGGATGATTGTTTGAATCACCTTGATGCTTTTATTTCAGCCATGGGGCAGGTGTTTGATGACCCCAATCGAGGTGCAACAGCTGAAGCAGCCATGTTAGCTTTGCGCCAAGGTAAGCACTCGGTAGCTGAATATGCCTTGGATTTCAGGAGATGGGCCCTTGATACCACCTGGGACAGTTCCGCCAAAAAATCTATTTTTCGAAAGGGGTTATCTCCACTGATTAAGGATGAACTTGCTCGTGCCGACCCTCCCACTGCGTTAGGTGACTTTATTAACTACTGCATCCGTATTGATACTCGTCTGACTGAACGCAGGCAAGAGAGATGGTTCGAAAGCAATCGTACTAACCTTTTCCTACCTTCCTCTCCAGCTAAGGAACCTTTGAGTAGGATTACACGGGAACCTGAACCTGAACCCATGCAGGTAGACTCTTTACAACGACGGGTTAGTGATGCACGCAAGGAACATCGTTTTAAGGAGAATCTATGTTTCTATTGTGGTAAGTCAGGGCACTTCATTATAAACTGCCCCAGCCGTTCTCGTAAGACTACTGCAGCACTCATTCATTGTGAGTGTTGCGAGAGGGGATCTGTCAGGTCCGAGCCTCAGGCTCCAGAGAGATCTGCAGCAACAGATCTTGATTTCTCGGACTTAAACTCCGTTACCTCTGAGGACGTTGACTGTGTAAACGCTGCCATTTTTCAAGTTTCCTCAGCGGTGTCCCAGCTGAGTTGTAAGAAAAACAATTCTCATTGCTTTCTTTCCATCAAACTCTGGGTTGACTCAGCTTGGGTGTCTAGCTCTGCTATGATCGACTCAGGGGCAAGTGGAAATTTTATGGATGTCTCCTTTGCTCTGAAACAGGGAATACGTTCAGTGAAGAAGGCTACTCCAGTACAGATGGAAACTGTGGATGGCTCCCTGCTGACCTCTGGACCAGTGGATCAGGAAACAGAGCCTTTGAGGGTTCTTATGGGTAAAGATCATCAAGAGAAACTGTCCTTTATGCTTATCTCTTCTCCCCACTTTCCCATTATTCTAGGGCTACCATGGCTGCAGGCTCAGAATCCTACCATTAACTGGGAGACCAAGGAATTACACTTTCCAGAGAAACAGATGAGTCCAAAAGTTTCAGCTTGCTCTGTTCCTAAAGGAATCATGTCAGTCCCTGAACTACCAGCTGTATACCAGGACTATGTGGATTTATGTGACAAGAAGAACGCTGACCAGCTTCCTCCTCATCGTCCATATGATTGTCCAATTGAATTATTGCCTGGAGCAGAGATACCTTTTGGTAAGATCTACCCCCTGGCGGGGCCCGAGCTAAAGGCTTTAAAGGATTACATAGATGAAAATCTAGCCAAGGGCTTCATACGCCCCTCTTCATCTCCTGCAGGTGCACCCATCTTCTTTGTAAAGAAGAAAGATGGATCTCTGAGACCATGCGTAGACTATAGGGAACTCAATAAGGTTACTATTAGAAACCGTTATCCATTGCCTTTAATCCCTGAGTTATTGGAGAGAGTGCGACATGCCAAAATTTTTTCTAAACTAGATCTTCGTGGGGCCTATAACTTAGTCCGTATTAGACCTGGGGATGAATGGAAGACTGCATTCAGGTCACGCTATGGACACTTTGAATATCTAGTTATGCCTTTTGGTCTGAGTACCGCCCCAGCCACTTTCCAACACTTGGTGAATGACATCTTCAGGGATCTCCTAGATACATTCGTGGTAATTTATTTGGATGATATTCTAATTTTTTCTAACTCCACAGAGGAACATCATGGACATGTGAGAATGGTCTTGGAACGTCTAAGACAAAATCATCTTTACATCAAACTTGAAAAGTGTGAATTCCATAGGACCGAAATTCAATTTCTGGGGTATGTACTGTCTACACAAGGAATTAGTATGGATGGAAGCAAAACCCAAGCCATCAAGGATTGGCCAAGTCCTAGAAATGTGAAGGAGGTACAGCGCTTCATCGGGTTTGCCAACTTCTATAGACGTTTCATTAGAAATTTCTCTGAGGTAGTGTCACCTATCACTCAACTTACCCGGAAAGAGTCTAGGTTTTCCTGGACTCCCCAAGCCCAGGAAGCATTTTCCCGTCTAAAAGATAAATTTACCACTGCACCTATCCTAGTACATCCCAACCCCGAGCTTGCCTTCATAATAGAGGTGGATGCTTCAGACTGTGCCGTTGGAGCTATACTCTCTCAGAGAACAGGTGAGAAGAATGTCTTGCATCCCTGTGCCTTCTTTTCCCAGCAGTTGTCTTCGGCTGAGAGGAACTACGATGTGGGCAATAGAGAGTTGTTGGCCATTATTGCCGCCTTCAAAGAATGGAGACACCTTCTTCAGGGAGCTGCACAGCAAATAGTCGTCCTGACAGACCATCGTAACCTTGAGTTTATCAGGTCGGCTAAGTGCCTGACTCCTCGCCAGGCTCGCTGGAATCTTTTCTTAAACCAATTTAATTTTATCATCTCTTATAGACCAGGATCGCGCAATGGAAAGGCTGATGCACTCTCTAGGATTTACTCAGCAGAGACACGTCCAATTACTCCTCCTAAGACTATTCTTCCTGACTCTAGATTCCTAGGAGTAATTCATAATCAAGACCTACTTAAGGACATCAAGGAAGCATACCATGCGGATTCCTTTTTGGCACAATCCCCAAGGGACGTAAGTCTTGTCTTTAAGAATGGTGTGTGGATTCAGGGACAACGTCTGTATATTCCTGAAACAGTCAGATTAAGAGTATTGCAACTCATTCACGATTCCAAGATAGCTGGGCATAGAGGAATTCTAAAGACACAGGAATTTCTTTCTCGTTTCTTTTGGTGGCCCACTTGCAGGAAGGATGTTTTGAATTATGTCACTTCATGTGAGGTCTGTGCAAGATGCAAAACACCTCGCTCCTCACCAACTGGTCTGTTACAGCCTCTTCCCACCCCGTCCCGCCCGTGGGGATCCATTTCTATGGACTTCATTGTGGAGTTACCAACCTCTCAAGGGAAGAACACCATTCTAGTGGTGGTTGACCGTCTAACAAAGGCAGCTCATTTTATCCCTTGTGTCGGCTTACCCACTGCAAAAC
This sequence comes from Oophaga sylvatica, assembly GCA_033576555.1. Taxonomy (NCBI): domain Eukaryota; kingdom Metazoa; phylum Chordata; class Amphibia; order Anura; family Dendrobatidae; genus Oophaga; species Oophaga sylvatica. The sequence continues at coordinate 17,083 of JARQOD010001959.1, read as the reverse complement.
AGACATCAGATTTGATGATTAAAGATGTGTTTCGCTTACATGGAGTACCGGATGAGGTTATTTCGGATCGAGGGGTGCAATTCACTTCTAGGTTTTGGCAAAATTTCTGTGCAGCATTGGACATTAAAGTAAACCTTTCTTCTGCTTTTCATCCCCAGACTAATGGACAGACCGAACGAACCAATCAAACCCTGGAGCAGTATCTCTGCTGCTTTATCTGCCACCTACAGGATGATTGGGTGGATCTACTTCCATTAGCTGAGTTCTCGTATAACAACTCTCAGAGTGCCTCCACTAAACAGTCTCCTTTTTACTCTAATCTAGGTTATCATCCTAACATTCTACCACGATTTCCCATAGAAACGCCTTTACCAGCAGTGGCTGAAAGAATCACGTCTTTACAGAAGAATATGGATCTTCTAAAGGAAAATCTGGAATCGGCTCAAGAAAGGTACAAGAAAGCAGCAGATAAATTTCATAAACCTGCACCAGCTTTCAAGGTAGGAGACTTGGTCTGGCTGTCAACCAGAAATCTTAAGTTAAGGATTCCATCGTCTAAGTTGGGACATAAGTACATTGGACCCTATAAAATCAGTAAAATTATAAGTGCCGTTGCTTGTCGTCTTCAACTGCCCAGAACTATGAGAATCCACCCTGTCTTTCATGTATCCCTACTAAAGGCTGCGACACCCAATACGTTTCCTGGACGTTCCTCTCCTTGCCCTGACCCAGTGCTAGTCGATGGTCAGGAAGAATTTGTGGTGGAAAGGATTTTAGATTCCAGGTTGTATAGAAATCAGTTACAATATCTGATTAAATGGCAGGGCTACCCAGTGGAGGACAACTCATGGGAACCGGTCAATAACGTTAATGCTCCTCGCTTGCTCCGTCAGTTTCATCAGAGGTACCCACACAAGCCTGGTCTGAGGTAATCCGGAGGTTGTCCTTAAGGGGGGAGTAATGTAAGGTTCTATGTATATATTCCTGAAACTCAGTTTGTTCGTCAACCATTTTACTTTCTGTCTTGCTGCAGCTATCTTGCCCTCAGTCAAAATGGAGCTTCCAGCTTGCATGTTCCCGCCCTGATTCTCTCCTTTGCTTCTTAAGCAGCCACAGCTGAGCAATCAGTGCTTCAGAATCTAGCCTGCAGTGAACCTGTGACTTGACTCCTGTAAGCCTTGGACCTTGTATTCCAGCTATTCCTACTGAGGAACTCTGAAGCACTTGTGGACTCTGAACCCTGCTCTTTGAAAGACCCACGTTTGCATGGACTTACGGTAACAGAGAAGAAGATCCTGAATCTGTATTGGAGAGTGATTGCTGAGCTTGGATTACTCTGGCCTGCTGTGTCTCCTGTTTCTGTGTCTGCAAACTGTGTGACTATTTCTGCCAACTTGTATGAAGTAATACAGGACTTTTCTATATCAAACCTGTGACTCCTGTGTTTTCATCCCACCCAAGCACAAGACGCTATATGAACTGTACTACATACATTACAGCGATTCTCAGCTGTCAAAATTGGACCAATTTTTGGTAAGCTAAGTGTGACTCCAGCCTTATACTACATCTCTTCTATAGTGACAGCAGCACTAAAAATACATAACCAGCCACAGATATGGGCTGTTATCATCAATGGTTTCTGAAGCCCAAAGCACAATGACCTCTCACCATGGGCGGTGCATGCTCCATGTGATATTATGGTATTTATGTCCTATATCTGGTGATGAGCTCCCAGTAATGACCCCATAATCTACTTACTATTCTGAGACGTCTGTGCTGGATTCTGGAGCACAATCTGGAGGGGACTTGGGATCCTCCTCATCCTCTGAGTCCAGATGTTCCTTTATCTCAGAATGATCTACAAGACAGAGGTAATGAAGTGTTATTAGAGGTTGTCAGTATAACAGTCACCATTTATACATGAAACATGGAAAACTAAACAGATCTATTACAGAAAAACCATGTGGAAATATTGGAGCCTTGAAGCCAACATTCCCATTGTTGGTTCTGTAGACATGGACATACCTGACAGTGGGGACGAGGATGATATGATGCTAATAACGACGTCTCCAACAGATACTGGGACAGATTCTTCCTGCCTGTTTGTAAGAAGAAAAACATGTAAATCACAAGTAAACTCATTATAAAAGGGGTTGTCTCACTATAAGAACACCGACTATAAGGCCTAATAGGACATATGACTGCCACAGTGGGGAAGGTCTTCTGCTCAAAACTAACTTTTATAGAGCGGAGCAGAAAACAACTACCAGGAATATCTGACATATACTATATTTCATCTATAGTGACAGCAGCATTAAAAATGCATAACCATCCACAATTATGGGCTGTTATCACCAGCAGTTACTAAGGCCAAAAGCACAATGACCTCTAACCATGGATGGTGAATGCTGAATTTGATATTATGGTATTTATGTCCTACATTTGGTGTTGTGCATGTATATCAGCCTAGACCTCCCAGTAATGACCTCATAATCTACTCACATTTGTGAGATATTTGTGCTGGATTCTTGGGTACAATCTGGAGAAGACTTGGGACTCTCATTAATCTTCATCCTGGTAACGGTGGTATAGAGCTACATGCAGAAGCAAAAAGATATGAAATAATTGTATGTCTACCTTTATAGGTCTTTTTTATACATATTTGGGATTTATTAAACACATACTTACTTTAGAAAGCCTTTCAGAACATGATGTAAAATTTTTGAAGTCAATGCTCTCATTGTCCTCACTTGTGCCCTTCTCATCCTCTGAGACCAGATTAGAAAGGTCTGCAAGACATAGGGAATGAAGTGTTATTACAGGTTGTCAGTATAACAGTCACCATTTATTAATGGGAACCAGTTGTCACAAAATATGGAAGACGAGACAAACAGACACAGTCTAGATGACGTCTCCTTCTACTTACTGATAGAAAAGATGGTGTTCACATCTGACTCATGCTGAGGAACGTACTCTGGCTTTTGACTTAGAAGGGTATCAAAGTCTAAGTCACTAAGAAATGGATGACCCTTGATCTCAAAAGCTCCTCCTGGATAATGGAAAACAAAAGTGATGCAGACATTGTCAGAGACAGCTTCATATCTGAACAGTTTATCTTAATTAGAACTAATTACACAACTGAGCAGACATGTAGGAAATAGAATGAAAATCTTAGCAATGAGAACGATAAATGGAGAAGCTGATAGAGAAGTAATGATCCTCATGGACATGAGTGATATGTCCTCGGTGTAACAAGGGAATATTGATATTATTGTATCTGTTACCTGTCCCAAGTCTATCCACAGGATTTTTTCTGAGTAGCTGAGTCCTGAGCATCGGGTGGAGTAGTTTGATGACTATTCCAAATTATATCTCCTGTTATATAGAAAATTACAGAAAATAAAACCTCTGTATTGGCTGTAAGGTAAAGCAAAGGAAATAACTAAAGCCATGTAACCAGGCAAAACAATGATGGGATTATTCTACTTACCACCGACAATATTGTGTTTCAGTTCAGTTCGGGAATTTCTGCGAAATGGTCGATATCCCAGCAGAAATTTATGCAGGATTATCCCCATTGACCACCAGTCAATAGGTCTTCCATAGCCTTTCTTCAGGATGACCTCAGGGGCTATGTAACACAGGGTGCCACAATCCTGGAAACCAACAGAAGATAGAGATGAGAATTAATGAAACGATTATTATGACAAGTTCTTGACAAAAAAACAGAATTAGAGAAGATAAAATATCAGTGGAAAAGCTCTCCAAAAATGAAGAACATTGGGGAGGAGAAAATAGTTATGAGATTTGTACAGAACAAGGTAAGTTCCTGTAGGCAATGCTGACCTCACGGTCCAGGAACTCTTTGGAGATGTCCTTCGCTGATCGCTTGTAGATGTTGGTGCTTGGTATCATGACACCAAGTTTTGAAAGTCCAAAGTCGGCAACTTTAATATGTCCGGCAGATGTTATCAGGAGGCTGTGAAGGAGAAGATGATTTAGCTTCATAGACCGTGAGATAATAAAGGATAACTTCCCCCTTTCTTATACTACAGGTATGCACTTACTTCTGCGGCTTCAGGTCTCTGTGCACCACACCGTAACTATGCAGATATTCCACGCCAAGGACCGCTTCTGCAAAGTACAGGCGGGCTAACGGGACAGAGAAATGACCCATGGTGCTTAGAAGGGTCGCACAGTCTCCACCTATAGAAGAAAGGAAATATGACCGGTGAGGGGTTTATACAGCAGACCACCATGATGTATAATGAGAAGTGAGCGGGAACGTAGGGGCAGGAGGCAATATATAAAGATATAATGTACATAATATTAGTCTGGGGTCATGATGAAATTGTCATCCAAGTATCTAATGACATAAAGTGATGTCACATCTCGTCTACAGCTGGAGACACTGTCGTGCGCAGTGTGGACATACAGGGAGATCACACACATCAATGACTTTCTGGGCACCATGGTAATAGATTACCTATAGTAAATGCTCAGTGGGGATGTAACGTCCTCGAGGACAAGTCTTAATGATGTGAGAGGTGATAAGATGTCAGCAGACCTGGGTGAATATAATACAATTTACGTGTCCTACCTCCTACATACTCCATGACAATACACAGGTGAGATCTTGTAGGGAAGGAGCAGAGCATGGAGGTCACAAAGGGACAATCTGCGAATGTCAAGATGTCCCTCTCCAGAAAGGCTCGTGCCACATCTTCCCGAGTTTTCAGGTTCCTCTTGGAAATTCTCTTCATAGCAAAGATCTGTTGTGATTCTTTGTGACGCACTAGGTAGACGTCCCTGGAGAGAAGGAGAAGCCATGGTTTATAATGAATCCTTATTAACAGTCTGTATACACAAGTCATTACATGATCTTCTGTACTAATGTTTAATACCAGCTAGGAATCCACATCTAGAAATCCATAAAATAACGTTACATAGATGATGGGAGGTCTGCACCGCGCCCGTCTGCCCTCACCAGGTCACATTATAGATGAGAGAATCTACCGAAATTCATCGTGGGCAGATTCCCGATAACCGACCAGTAGATACAATTCAGTAAGAATAAAAATTGGTCAAAATTGAAAATGCTCCATTTGTTGTAAGAAGATGGTTTTTAGACTTTCTCCAGAGCCCAAGGCGGAATAAATGGAGGGGCGGGAAGAGGTTAAAATGTAATGAAACACATTATACCCACGTGTCCTCGTCCCTCCCCGTCCATCACTGCCGTCCGCCGTCCTCTGTGCCGTTCTATGGCTGTTCTCCCTTCTGAGGCCAGTGATCGGACTCACATGGTCATGGTGGAGGTGCAGATGTCATTGGCGTCAGTATCGTGTCACCCCTCACGTGACCGTGTGCAGCCAATCACTATTACCAGCTCCCTAATGGAGCTCCTAAAAAAACGAAGATGGGTGCGGAGGACGGGGAAGCTGAGGTGGAGGCGGCAGCATAAGAACAGAGGAAGTCTAGGAGCGGTGAGGGGATTCTATCATCCCTCTCCTTACAGACTGATTGGTTACAGATCAGGTCGCTCAGCTGTATATAACTGAGCTGAATAGTGACATGGAGATGTGGACTCCGATCGTTTCCCTATGATAACACTGAATGGCAGAGCACAGAGGCAGAAGCATTGTCATAGGGAACCCTGAGAAATGGGGATTATGGGAACAGAAATCTCACCCAAAAGATCCACTGCCGATCAGTTTAGATGTCTCATAGTCGCTCATACGCGGCTCTCCTGCCGGGATCAATGATCTGATCGATTCCTAAAAAAGAATAAGAAATAATACTAAGATATCGAAGCTGCAGGAAAACATCTCAGGATGTAAAAACTTCTCTATTATGTCCCAGCTGATTTACACTGATCCGATGTAGGGACAATACGAGCCGACGCTCCGCAGACACGGATGTAATATAAGGGGGATCCCTCTATATACGGTATTATTGTAAAGTGCTGGATAATATGGGAGATGACACACCTGACAACTTACAGGGAATCTGTCAGCAGGTTTGTGCTATGTAATCTGGGAGTAGTTATGATTTAGGGGCAGAGACCCTGATTCCAGCAATGTGTTACTTACTAGGCTTTGTGCTGTTGTTTTAATAAGATCAGTGTTTGATCAGCAGGAGTTTATCACTGGAGGGTTAAGTGTCTCGTGCCATGTAGTGTAATTGCCCTGTGAATCCAGCACCACCACTGAATAGCAGCTTTCTGCCTATGCACAGTGTACACAGAAAGCTGTCAATCAGTGGTGTGGGCGGTGTTATACAAAGCTCAGCATTCAGAGCTCTGCTAGATTTGCAACAGAGAAAACAAGGGATATCATCATATCTGCTGCCCCCAGTAAAGTAAGTGATATATCGCTGGAATCAGGGTCTCAGTCCCTACATTATGCTACAGCATAAACCTGGTGACAGATTCCATTTAATATAAATGCTATTCTCTAACACCATAGTGTCATCTACACTTAAAACAGAGACGTCCCATGATTATATGGGGGATAATACTGGATGGGTCACTCACACCCCATGATGTGGTGATACAGAGACACCCCTTATATCTCTATAATACTTACACCGGCGGATTCTTGGATCTCCGGGATCTCACAAATTCCACTTTCTGGATTCGCCAGCGCTGATGGTACTAAAATAGTGATAAAGTGATGAAGAAATAAAATGTATTAGTCGATATCAGTCCTACATACATAATCCCGCAATATAAGGGAGAAAAGACAAGAGTCTGTAAATGGATTAATATTCGTTATATGGGGAGTCTACATATGAGAATGTGTAGCCCAGCTTCGCAGGCACACATGAAAATCCAGGAAAGTGCACTGGAAGGTAACAGCCAAAGCTTGATATGCATTCACTCATGTCACTCACATTTAGACACACCCATAGGGGTATATAAGTTTGGTGGGTGTCAGCATAGTGAGGAGTGTGTTTCAGCTTCCTGTCTTAGGACAGTGGTTCAGTCAGTTAGCTCCGGGAGGCTCAGGAGTGAGTCATCCCTTGGATAGTTACCTGTCTGAGTTAGTCAGTCAGATTGGTTTCCTGCTGAGTTCAGAGCAGAGACTTCAGCCGCCTGTCCCAGGACAGTGAAGTTCAGTCGACAGAGGTCCTGGACTAGGAGAATACTGAGAGCTGCTCAGCGAGCCCAAACAGGGAATCTGTGATTCGACTTCTATGCAGCAGTGCTTATGTTAAGAGCGGAAAGCAGGGCGAAGGGCGCAGTGGAGAAGATACAGAAGTGCTTTAGGTATTGGATTGCCTGCACTAAATTGCCGGTCACTGGGGACCGAAGCGTTGCTATTGTTTCAAGCATAGTGACAAGAAAACCAGAGGCATCTGGACTACAGGTCGCAAAGAGCAGCCCAAAGCGTCAATACGTAACCGGAGTCAGGTGGAACAGGGACTTTGAGCCTGATCAGCAAAAGTAAGGACTTAGTTTCATCATTAGAAGGCTCCACCACAACGTTGGCCGGGCAGTACAGCTACAGAGAAAGCTGGAGTTTTAGAGTTAACTTCGCTTCAGGCAAGTTGGACTCACATTATTGGAAAGTTAAGGAGGCCTCTAACCTGCTCGGCTGCTACCTGAAAGTGCACTCTCCACCCCGACCAGCTTCCCGGGATCTGCTTGAACCATCATCAGTAAAAGGTATGAAAAGGAGCTACCTTGTGTGTGACTGAATTCTTATTGCACCCTGCATCATCATCCTCATAGACTTCCAGGGATCCGTCTCACCTGTGGGAGACTTACTACCAAGCTGCCCCATAACATCCCCTGTGAAAGTCCTTAGAGCAGCGCTGGTACAATTTACCAGAAACCGCAGGTGGCGTCACGAACTACCTAATAATCCCCTGTAAATATTCCCTATCGCATTGACCGCCAGGGCCACGGACCGAGCCACCGCTACCAGTGACAACTCCCATAGATTTCCATGGGCTCAGCTCCGAGTACCCCATAGCCCTGGTATCCACAATTGTGGTGCGTGGTCGAATCAAGAACGTACGGCACATCCATAGGTAAATGTTTGAGGACCCCCTTTCACCACATGAATGAGGAGCCCCCGACCCTCGCTGCTCATGTGAGAGATGAAGCATAGCAGCCATATGCAAACTAGCCTGGAAATGCACTGGGGGCGTCACTGCACTCAGTTTTCTTCTTCCACGCCCCTGTGCACTTCCATCCTGATTTGCATGTGGCTTCTACATTATATATTTCTCCTCACTGGCACATTGGATTTCAGCAAACACATATTTTTTTAATAGGGTGGAACGTCCTACACCGTCATCCCACCACTCCTATATGTAACATGTGCTGACAGGTCCCATTACATGGAGCAGAGAGTAAATCTGCCATTATTCCCTGCTGTGTAATATCTGGATATAATAGGGGGAACGTCCTACACCGTCATCCCACCACTCCTATATGTAACATGTGCTGACAGGTCCCATTACATGGAGTAGAGTAAATCTGCCATTATTCCCTGCTGTGTAATATCTGGATATAATAGGGGGAACATCCTACACCGTCATCTCACCACTCCTATATGTAACATGTGCTGACAGGTCCCATTACATGGAGTAGAGTAAATCTGCCATTATTCCCTGCTGTGTAATATCTGGATATAATAGGGGGAACGTCCTACACCGTCATCCCACCACTCCTATATGTAACATGTGCTGACAGGTCCCATTACATGGAGTAGAGAGTAAATCTGCCATTATTCCCTGCTGTGTAATATCTGGATATAATAGGGGGAACGTCCTACACCGTCATCCCACCACTCCTATATGTAACATGTGCTGACAGGTCCCATTACATGGAGTAGAGAGTAAATCTGCCATTATTCCCTGCTGTGTAATATCTGGATATAATAGGGGGAACGTCCTACACCGTCATCCCACCACTCCTATATGTAACATGTGCTGACAGGTCCCATTACATGGAGCAGAGAGTAAATCTGCCATTATTCCCTGCTGTGTAATATCTGGATATAATAGGGGAACGTCCTATGTGTCGACCCGCCACCACAATTGTGGGTTACCAGGGCAATGGGGTACTCAGAGCCGAGCCCATGGAAGTCTATGGGGATTTGTCACAGGTAGCTGTGGCTCGGTCTGTGGCCCGGGCGGTCTGGCGTATGTTGGGGATATATTTACAGGGGATAGATTTATATACAGTTCGTGACGCCACCTGTAGTCTTCTGGTAATTTATACCAGCGCTGCTGTAGATCTCTGAGGGGATGGTGAGGCAGCTAGATGTCGGGTCCCCTACAGGTGGGACTGGTCCCTCAAAGTCTATGAAGTTAGTGAAGTCGGGTGCAGATAAATAACACAGTCTCACACGGTCAGCGTCTTTCCATACCTTTACTTGTAAGATGTTCAGGCAGGTCCCAGGGAGGCTGATCCAAGGAGAGTGTATCTTGAGACAGCAGCTGGACAAGTTAGGGGCCTCCTTTACTTTCAACACAATGAGTACAACCAGCCTGAAGCGTAGTTCCCTCAATAACTCCAGCTAATCCATAGCTGTACTGCCCAGTCAGTTTTGTGGTAGGAGCCTTCCTGCGAAGAAGCTGAATTCTTATTTTGTCTGCGCCTGACTCAAAGTCTTCACTCCCCCTGACCCCAGTTACGTACTGACTATAAGGGGCTTGTTTGCCGCGACCTAAGGTCCGGTAAATTCCTGGTTTTCTTACCACTATGCTTGTAGCTAATAGTGATCCTTCGGTCCCCAGTGACCGGTAGCAATGTGCAGGACTTCTTCAATCCGAACGCACTTTTCCAATAAACTTTCCACTGTGCCTTTCGCCTTGTCCTCGCTGGTAGCATAAGCACTCACACTTGCATAAAGTCGGGTAGTCACTTCCTTCATTCCCTTCCTTCAAAGTTAGTTACAGATTCTCAGTTATCACTAGGCAGGAGCACGTCTCTGTACCTTTCACTGTCCTTGAGACAGGTGACTGAAGTCTTTCTGCACTAAGCTTCTTCCTTCTTTCAATGTAGTCTGATGAGGTACAGCTCTGACTAGGCTAAGGTGAATTAAACCACCTGTACCAGCCTCCACGTTCTGAACTGATGATGAGCAGGCTGGACTGCTTCCTCCCTCCAGCTAAACTCCAGACGTCTGCCCCGTCCGAAGACAGGAACTGAACTCTCTAAATATCACTCAACAAACATACACCCTGACCACTCCCTCAATAGTAAACTACACTACCCTAAGGGTGTGTCTAGTGTATGTTGAGTGAATGGGTATTTAGCATTAAACTGCTGTCTCGCCACACACTCTCCAGGGTACTGCGTGTGCCTAACACCAGGGCTACACATTCCCCCATGGTAAAAGACAGCACTCCCGGGCTGTAAAATACAAAAGAGACATTTTGTTTATGCATGAAAACATTAACAATAACATTAATTCGTCCCATCCGGGAGGTGAGGATATCTTGAACGTTGCAACAATAACATTATATATAGAAATACAAATATTAAATAGCATTCAATAAATATACAGTATTCTTGTGAAGGACCCGCACCAAACCTTCAACGTAGGTCCTGGGTGGGCTGCAGGACATCCGAATGCAGACCTCACTCAGTGCCACACCACACGGGTTTTTGTATTCAGAGGTAGTTGTGCTGGTTTTATGTAAAACCAAGATAAAGCACCGAAGCGCAACTATGTACAAATAAGTTCTGGGTTGGCACAGTCCTCAACCTCAAAGTCCATTGTAAAACCAAAGACATGGATATAATATCACATTATTATACTAAAGTGCAAACTTTCTCTGGTTACCCAGCCGGGCATTCTACAGTTAGCAAAATATATATGCATTATACTCTTCAACTTATGCAAAACTTTATAAAACATTCTCAAACTTTCTACAATATTACTTATGGTAGACCCTATAGGGATCTCACCGATTCTTCTTTACTATTTATTCATTTTCAAATACACTTTCCACCCCGGGGGCTGGAACAATGCAATGGGCCCTAGATCCCAGGACTAACAAATCATGCGCTGCGATTAGGGTCTGGGTCGCCACAGTTCTTGTGCGAACCTCTAGGGGCGCAACGGGTACATTCTCTTCACGTGACACCGATTGCGTTTCAATTACAGTTAACGATATGGACCGTGTCATGGATTGCGATTGAGACTGGGTCGCATGTTGCGATGTAGAGGTGGCTTTCCTTTGTGATGAAATCTGGGTCGCTAGTTGCGATGCGGAAGGATAACAGTGTACAGGTGTCACTTCCACTTGCGAAGTACTTGCAGGGGGCGATGCTGGGGCACGGCCGGATACTGCTTGAGCTGGAGACGGGGACGCTGCGGTAGTGGTGACGTTACCTGCGTCTGGGACGGGGTCACGGACGATGGTGACGTTAAGGGCATACCATCCCTTCATTCCCCAATGCTGTGTGTACGTGACGAGGTCTCCATTTACTAAGTCCCTCCCGGGATGGCCTTGCGGTAGGTGAGATTCTACGTCACGCCTGCTGACAAAGACCCCCGGGTAGAGGCCCGGTTCACGGATGAAGCCCCAGCCCTTCCGGAGCTGGAACTCAGTCACACACCCCTGCCGCCGCGGTTCCCTCAGGGTACCTTTCTCTCTTCGGACACTCTCTTTGTCCGCGATCAGCTCTGCATGTTGTCGCTGACGGTTCCGCTGAGCTTCCGCTCTTCCTCCTGCTGGCGTTTCTGCTTCTCCTCACGACGCTGCCACTCATGTTCCCACTGGGCGGTATAGGCGACGTCATCCAGGCGCGCCATCTCGTCCCAGTCGACGTCTGGTAACGACGGACAGGACCCCTCCGGTGTCCCTGCCGGGGACCGATCATCTGCTGCGGCCTCCTGGCCGGGCGGGCGTTCCGGAACTGGCGGTACCTCCTCAACCTCCTTCGCCTCCACCGCTTCACCGGTGGGATCAGGATCGGTACTTTCGGGGGCAGCCTCCGGTTGCTCCTTCGCCTTGGGCAGCAGAATCTTCGGTAACTCGAATCGTGGGGGGTCGTTGAGGGGAGAGATCACCGTGTCCCACAGCCTCCGCTGCTCCAGGGTACGCCGGCGTCTCTCGATCTCTTCAAATCCAGGTTGGTACTGGACCATCTTCTTCAGGCGTGCATTTTCTTCTTTTGTTTCTAGCAACGCCTGCTGCAGGTGCAGGAGCACGGATAACTCCGGTGCTGGTGGCAGCTTGGCTGGGGCACGGGGCCTGCCTTCCTCCGCTTCCCTGCTCAGCTGCACACGTCCTGCTTCCATGATGTTCCAGAAGATTCTCTCTTCTTCCCGCGGAGACATCCGGTCTCTTCCGTGGAGGTGGGGTTTGCGTCTCCTCCTCCTCGCAAGGAAGGTGAAGAGGAGGCGGACCTCTTTTGCTGTAGGGCAGGATCGCATGTTGTAATAGCACTTTGAGAGGGCAGGCATTTTCTTCGCGCCACTGGGGGTAGACGCCCACGAAGGTACGCCCACCTTCTTCTCCAGCGCCTGAGGGCGCGAATATGGCGACAAAAATGGCGATTTTGGCGCCAAAAGTGCAAACAGTCCTTTTTCACAAAAACAATTCCTTAGGCACACAGGGCTCGCAATTTTGCGAGTTTCGCATCCTGTTCGTGACGCCAAATTTGTGTCGACCCGCCACCACAATTGTGGGTTACCAGGGCAATGGGGTACTCAGAGCCGAGCCCATGGAAGTCTATGGGGATTTGTCACAGGTAGCTGTGGCTCGGTCTGTGGCCCGGGCGGTCTGGCGTATGTTGGGGATATATTTACAGGGGATAGATTTATATACAGTTCGTGACGCCACCTGTAGTCTTCTGGTAATTTATACCAGCGCTGCTGTAGATCTCTGAGGGGATGGTGAGGCAGCTAGATGTCAGGTCCCCTACAGGTGGGACTGGTCCCTCAAAGTCTATGAAGTTAGTGAAGTCGGGTGCAGATAAATAACACAGTCTCACACGGTCAGCGTCTTTCCATACCTTTACTTGTAAGATGTTCAGGCAGGTCCCAGGGAGGCTGATCCAAGGAGAGTGTATCTTGAGACAGCAGCTGGACAAGTTAGGGGCCTCCTTTACTTTCAACACAATGAGTACAACCAGCCTGAAGCGTAGTTCCCTCAATAACTCCAGCTAATCCATAGCTGTACTGCCCAGTCAGTTTTGTGGTAGGAGCCTTCCTGCGAGAGAGCTGAATTCTTATTTTGTCTGCGCCTGACTCAAAGTCTTCACTCCCCCTGACCCCAGTTACGTACTGACTATAAGGGGCTTGTTTGCCGCGACCTAAGGTCCGGTAAATTCCTGGTTTTCTTACCACTATGCTTGTAGCTAATAGTGATCCTTCGGTCCCCAGTGACCGGTAGCAATGTGCAGGACTTCTTCAATCCGAACGCACTTTTCCAATAAACTTTCCACTGTGCCTTTCGCCTTGTCCTCGCTGGTAGCATAAGCACTCACACTTGCATAAAGTCGGGTAGTCACTTCCTTCATTCCCTTCCTTCAAAGTTAGTTACAGATTCTCAGTTATCACTAGGCAGGAGCACGTCTCTGTACCTTTCACTGTCCTTGAGACAGGTGACTGAAGTCTTTCTGCACTAAGCTTCTTCCTTCTTTCAATGTAGTCTGATGAGGTACAGCTCTGACTAGGCTAAGGTGAATTAAACCACCTGTACCAGCCTCCACGTTCTGAACTGATGATGAGCAGGCTGGACTGCTTCCTCCCTCCAGCTAAACTACAGACGTCTGCCCCGTCCGAAGACAGGAACTGAACTCTCTAAATATCACTCAACAAACATACACCCTGACAACTCCCTCAATAGTAAACTACACTACCCTAAGGGTGTGTCTAGTGTATGTTGAGTGAATGGGTATTTAGCATTAAACTGCTGTCTCGCCACACACTCTCCAGGGTACTGCGTGTGCCTAACACCAGGGCTACACACCTACACCATCATCCCACCACTCCTATATGTAACATGTGCTGACAGGTCCCATTACATGGAGTAGAGTAAATCTGCCATTATTCCCTGCTGTGTAATATCTGGATATAATAGGGGAACGTCCTACACCGTCATCCCACCACTCCTATATGTAACATGTGCTGACAGGTCCCATTACATGGAGTAGAGTAAATCTGCCATTATTCCCTGCTGTGTAATATCTGGATATAATAGGGGAACGTCCTACACCGTCATCCCACCACTCCTATATGTAACATGTGCTGACAGGTCCCATTACATGGAGTAGAGTAAATCTGCCATTATTCCCTGCTGTGTAATATCTGGATATAATAGGGGGAACGTCCTACACCGTCATCCCACCACTCCTATATGTAACATGTGCTGACAGGTCCCATTACATGGAGTAGAGTAAATCTGCCATTATTCCCTGCTGTGTAATATCTGGATATAATAGGGGGAACGTCCTACACCGTCATCCCACCACTCCTATATGTAACATGTGCTGACAGGTCCCATTACATGGAGTAGAGTAAATCTGCCATTATTCCCTGCTGTGTAATATCTGGATATAATAGGGGGAACGTCCTACACCGTCATCCCACCACTCCTATATGTAACATGTGCTGACAGGTCCCATTACATGGAGTAGAGTAAATCTGCCATTATTCCCTGCTGTGTAATATCTGGATATAATAGGGGGAACGTCCTACACCGTCATCCCACCACTCCTATATGTAACATGTGCTGACAGGTCCAATTACATGGAGTAGAGAGTAAATCTGCCATTATTCCCTGCTGTGTAATATCTGGATATAATAGGGGAACGTCCTACACCGTCTTCCCACCACTCCTATATGTAACATGTGCTGACAGGTCCCATTACATGGAGCAGAGAGTAAATCTGCCATTATTCCCTGCTGTGTAATATCTGGATATAATAGGGGAACGTCCTACACCGTCATCCCACCACTCCTATATGTAACATGTGCTGACAGGTCCCATTACATGGAGCAGAGAGTAAATCTGCCATTATTCCCTGCTGTGTAATATCTGGATATAATAGGGGAACGTCCTACACCGTCATCCCACCACTCCTATATGTAACATGTGCTGACAGGTCCCATTACATGGAGCAGAGAGTAAATCTGCCATTATTCCCTGCTGTGTAATATCTGGATATAATAGGGGGAACGTCCTACACCGTCATCCCACCACTCCTATATGTAACATGTGCTGACAGGTCCCATTACATGGAGTAGAGTAATCTGCCATTATTCCCTGCTGTGTAATATCTGGATATAATAGGGGAACGTCCTACACCGTCATCCCACCACTCCTATATGTAACATGTGCTGACAGGTCCCATTACATGGAGTAGAGTAAATCTGCCATTATTCCCTGCTGTGTAATATCTGGATATAATAGGGGGAACGTCCTACACCGTCATCCCACCACTCCTATATGTAACATGTGCTGACAGGTCCCATTACATGGAGCAGAGAGTAAATCTGCCATTATTCCCTGCTGTGTAATATCTGGATATAATAGGGGAACGTCCTACACCGTCATCCCACCACTCCTATATGTAACATGTGCTGACAGGTCCCATTACATGGAGTAGAGTAAATCTGCCATTATTCCCTGCTGTGTAATATCCGGATATTCCTTGTAGAAGGTTGTGTAATCAGCTCACCTGTAATCAGATCGCTGCTCGGCCCCGGCTGACTCCTATTAGGGTCAGGGGTTTCCGGGGTCACATTCTCGCCATATTTGTTGTCGCCTTCTGGTGTTTCCTGATAGATATAATACAGATAATTAATATATGGAAGATTTCAGTAAGATTTTTCTGTATTTTCATGACTATGAATATTGTACATTCACACTGAAGGCATCAAAACTATGAATTATCACATGTGGAATTATAGACTTAACAAAAAAGTGTGTAACAACTGACAATATGTCTTATATTCTAGGTTCTTCACAGTAGCCACCTTTTGCTTTGATGACTGCTTTTTTGCACACTCTTGACATTCTCTTGATGAGCTTCAAGAGGAAGTCACCGGAAATAATTTTCACTTCCTGTGACTATCTCTTGAAGCTCATGAAGAGAATGCCAAGAGTGTGCAAAAAAGCAGTCATCAAAGCAAAAGGTGGCTACTGTGAAGAACCTAGAATATAATAAGACATATTTTCAGCTGTTTCACACTTTTTTGTAAAGTGTAATGTATAATTCCACATGTGATAATTCATAGTTTTGATGCCTTCAGTGTGAATGTACAATTTTCATAGTCATGAAAATACAGAAAAATCTTTAAATGAGAAGGTGTGTCTAAACTTTTGGTCTGTACTGTAAATCAGGAAGGACTAAACCAACATTTACAGATGCAGCAATTGTAACTCTACAAATCCCGCACCATCATGAGAACTTTTCTGAGAAACTTCTCTCACTTATGTGGAATAAGATGAGTTAACATTGAAAATTCTCACGTTCGGTGTCAGATTTTATTTTATGCACCGTGATATCCCAGAGCTGCGTTATCCGCGTTCTTTACACCATGGGTACATCTTGTACTTCATTCATTACATTATTGGGTAGAATTGCTTTACACTGCAGCTCCTCTCCACAAGCCCACATTAATTTACTGTATAAGGCCTCTTTCACACTTCAGTCGTGTGACGTCCGCCAAAGAGTGAAAATGGCGGATCAGCCAGAAAAGTGCAAAAACGGATGCAAGTGGATCACTTTTCTGATGGATCCGTCATGAACTTTTCAACCTGGAAAAAGAAATCCTCTGGCCGGAAAATGCAGGTACGCATGTCTGCCACGGAGGAGAGAGAGACACCCCGGACAGTGTTGTCATGATTTTGTATGTTTTTCTATGGAAGCGACGGATCCGCTGGCGGATTCATCAAAGACGGATGCCAGGGATCCGCCACCCATAGGCGGCCATTATACAAAATGGAGTATGCGGCGGATCCACCATAGTCCGCCATTTTGGCGGAGCAAAAAAACGTTGCATTGGACGTTTTTATAAAACGGCTGACGCCAAATTTTTGGCGGATCCGTGAAAAAACGGACCTAACGGACGACCAACCATCAAAATCCGTCACTAATGCAAGTCAA
>JARQOD010001958.1:0-87049 GCA_033576555.1 Oophaga sylvatica | reverse complement strand
CAGGGGAACAATTGATTACCGCAAGGCTGCTGGGAACTTAGGTCACTTATATCATACCATTCAGAGCCAGCTGAAGGCCATTCAGTAATTAGTTCATTACCCTCAGTAAACACTGGAGGGAGCCCCAGCTCAGAAGTCGCCTCCAAGGTATTCACAACAGTACCCCCCCCTTGAGGAGAGGTCACCGAAACCTCACCTGCGCAACCAGGCCGATCAGGATGAGCTCAATGATAGCACGGACAAGTCTCCCAGCATGGATGTCCGAAGCAAACACCCAAGAATTGTCCTCCTGACCATAACCTCTCCACTTAACCAAATACTGGAATCTCCGTCTAGCAAAACGAGAATCCAATATTTTCTCAAACCACATACTCCAAATTGCCCCCAACGAAAACAGGATCAGGAGGCGCAGCCATAGGAACCACTGCTCGATAAACCTCTTCAATAAGGACTTGTGGAAACACGTTATGGATCTTAAATGTCCCTGGAAGAAGCAAACGGAAGGAAACAGGATTAATAATTTCCATGATCTTATAAGGTCCAATGAACCTTGGCTTAAATTTTGGAGATGCAACCTTCATAGGGATATTTCTTGAGGACAACCAAACCAAGTCCCCCACTTTAACCCTCTCTGACATTAGACGTACTATCCCGTCCATAAAACCCGTGCCATTCTGACATGGACGGATGTACGTCATAGGCGATTAGCTGCGCTCCCGGAGGGAGCGCAGCTAATCGCCGCCGGGTGTCAGCTGATTATCACAGCTGACACCCGTGACTGTGTGTCAGGAGCGGTCACGGACCGCTCCCGGCACATTAAACCCCTTGCACACCGCGATCAAACATGATCGCGGTGTACTGGGGGCACAGGGGAGGATCGCGCAGGGTGGGGGCTCCCTGCGCGCCCCCTGAGACCCTCAGAGCAGCGCGATGTGATCGCGCTGTTCTGAGGGCTTCCCCCCTCCAGGACCCGGATCCAAGATGGCGCTGGGGTCCTGGAGGGAGGTGGCTTCCTCAGTGCCTGCCGAGAGCAGGCATGAGGAAGCGTCCTGCACTGCCTGTCACATCGCTGGTGTGACAGAGTGCTGTGCACACTGTCACAGCAGCGATCTGATGAAATACAGTAAAAAAGTAAAAAAAAGTAAAAATAAACATGTGTAAAAAAAAATCCCAAAAAAAAAAAAAAAAATATTCCCCAATAAATTCATTACTTATTGTAAATAAAAAAATAAAACAATAAAAGTACACATATATGGTATCGCCGCGTCCGTAACGACCCCCCCTATAAAACTGTCCCACTAGTTAACCCCTTTTGTGAACCCCTTAAAAATAAAAAATAAAAACGAAGCAAAAAAATCAGTGCTTTATCATCATACCGCTGAACAAAAAGTGGAATAACACGCGATCAAAAAGACGGATATAAAATAAACATGGTACCGCTGAAAACGTCATCTTGTCCCGCAAAAAACAAGCCGTCACACAGCATCATCGCAAAAAAATAAAAAGTTATAGCTCGCAGAATAAAGCGATGCAAAAATAATTATTTTTATATAAAATTGTTTTTATTCTATAAAAGCGCCAAAACATAAAAAAATTATATAAATGAGGTATCGCCATAATCGTACTGACCGAAGAATAAAACTGCTTTATCGATTTTACCACAGCGGAACAATAAAAACGCCTCACCCAAAAGAAATTCATGAATTGCTGATTTTTGTTCATTCTAACCTCCCAAAAATCGAAATAAAAAGCGATCAAAAAATGTCACATGCTCAAAATGGTACCAATAAAAGCGTCAACTCGTCCCGCAAAAATTAAGACCTCACATGACATTGTGGGCCAAAATATGCAAAAATTTATAGCTCTCAAAATGTGGCGATGCAAAAACTACTTTTTGCAATAAAAAGCGTCTTTTTAAGCGTGACAGCTGCCAATCATAAAAAAACCCCTATAAATAGTAAATCAAACCCCCCTTTATCACCCCCTTAGTAAGGGAAAAATAATAAATTAAAAAAATGTATTTATTTCCATTTTCCCATTAGGGTTAGGGTTAGGGTTTCGGCTAAAGTTAGGGTTAGGGTTGGCGCTAAAGTTAGGATTAGGGTTAGAGTTAGGATTAGGGTTAGGGTTGGGATTAGGGTTGGACTAGGTTAGGGGTGTGTTGGGGTTAGGGTTGGAGTTAGAATTGGGGGGTTTCCGCTGTTTAGGCACATCAGGGGCTCTCCAAATGTGACATGGGTCTGATCTCCATTCCAGCCAATTCTGCGTTGAAAAAGTCAAACGGTGTTCCTTCACTTCTGAGCTCTGCATGGTCCAAACAGTAGTTTATCCCCACATATGGGGTATCAGCGTACTCTGGACCCCAAGAGTTATTGTGAAATTTGTCCTATTTCTTCTGTTACCCTTGGGAAAATAAAACACTGGGGGCGAAAATATTATTTTTATAAAAAAAATAAGATTTTTTTGTTTTTACGGCTGTACATTATAAAACTTCTGTGAAGCACTTGGGGCTTCATAGCGCTCACCACACATCTAAATAAGTTTCCTTGTGGGGTCTCTTTCCAAAATGGGGTCACTTGTTGGGGATTTCCACTGTTTAGGCGCATCAGGGGCTCTCCAAATGCGACATGACGCCCCCAGACCATTCCATCAAAGTCGCAATCCAAAACGTCACTACTTCCCTTTCCGAGCCCTGACATGCGCCCATACAGTAGTTTTCTCCCACATATTGGGTATCACGTACTCAGACAAATTGGACAACAACTTTTGGGGTCCAATTCTCCTGTTACCCTTGTGAAAATAAAATATTGGGGCGAAAAAAATCATTTTGTAAAAAAAAAAAGGATTTTTTATTTTTACGGCTGTGCGTATATAAACTTCTGTGAAGCACTTCGGGTTCAAAGTGCTCACCACACATCTAGGTAAGTTCCTTGTGGGTCTATTTTCCAAAATGGGGTCACTTGTGGGGGGTTTCCACTGTTTAGGCGCATCAGGGCTCTCCAAATGCGACATGACGCCCCCAGAAACCCTTCCATCAAAGTCTGCAATCCCAAAACGTCACTACTTCCCTTTCGAGCCCTGACATGCGCCCATACAGTAGTTTTCTCCAACATATTGGGTATCAGCGTACTCAGGACAAATTGGACAACAACTTTTGGGGTCCAATTTCTCCTGTTACCCTTGTGAAAATAAAATATTGGGGGCGAAAAAATCATTTTTGTAAAAAAAAAAAGGATTTTTTATTTTTACGGCTGTGCGTTATAAAAATTCTGTGAAGCACTTCGGGGTTCAAAGTGCTCACCACACATCTAGATAAGTTCCTTGTGGGGTCTATTTCCAAATGGGGTCACTTTGGGGGGGTTCCACTGTTTAGGCGTATCAGGGCTCTCCAAATGCGACATGACGCCCCCAGACCATTCCATCAAAGTCTGCAATCCAAAACGTCACTACTTCCTTCCGAGCCCTGACGTGCACGGACCGCTCCCGGCACATTAACCCCTTGCACACCGCGATCAAACATGATCGCGGTGTACTGGGGGCACAGGGAGGATCGCGCAGGGTGGGGCTCCCTGCCGCCCCCCTGAGACCCTCAGAGCAGCGCGATGTGATCGCGCTGTTCTGAGGGCTTCCTCCCTCCCAGGACCCGGATCCAAGATGGCGCTGGGGGTCCTGGAGGGAGGTGGCTTCCTCAGTGCCTGCCGAGAGCAGGCATGAGGAAGCGTCCTGCACTGCCTGTCACATCGCTGGTGTGACAGAGTGCTGTGCACACTGTCACACCAGCGATCTGATGAAATACAGTGATGTCCCACCCTGGGACAAAGTAAAAAAGTAAAAAAAAGTAAAAATAAAACATGTGTAAAAAAAAATCCAAAAAAAAAAAAAAAAAAAATTCCCCAATAAATTCATTACTTATTGTAAAATAAAAAAAAATAAAACAATAAAAGTACACATATATGGTATCGCCGCGTCCGTAACGACCCCCCCTATAAAACTGTCCCACTAGTTAACCCCTTTTGTGAACCCCTTAAAAAATAAAAAATAAAAACGAAGCAAAAATCAGTGCTTTATCATCATACGCTGAACAAAAAGTGGAATAACACGCGATCAAAAGACGGATATAAATAAACATGGTACCGCTGAAAACGTCATCTGTCCCGCAAAAAACAAGCCGTCACACAGCATCATCAGCAAAAAAATTAAAAAGTTATAGCTCGCAGAATAAAGCGATGCAAAAATAATTATTTTTATATAAAATTGTTTTTATTCTATAAAAGCGCCAAAACATAAAAAAATTATAAAATGAGGTATCGCCATAATCGTACTGACCGAAGAATAAAACTGCTTTATCGATTTTACCACACGCGGAACAATAAAAACGCCTCACCCAAAAGAAATTCATGAATTGCTGATTTTTGTTCATTCAAAACCTCCCAAAAATCGAAATAAAAAGCGATCAAAAAATGTCACATGCTCAAAAATGGTACAATAAAAGCGTCAACTCGTCCCGCAAAAATTAAGACCTCACATGACATTGTGGGCCAAAATATGCAAAAATTATAGCTCTCAAAATGTGGCGATGCAAAAAACTACTTTTTGCAATAAAAAGCGTCTTTTAGCGTGACAGCTGCCAATCAAAAAACCGCTATAAATAGTAAATCAAACCCCCCTTTATCACCCCCTTAGTAAGGGAAAAATAATAAAATTAAAAAATGTATTTATTCCATTTTCCCATTAGGGTTAGGGTTAGGGTTTCGGCTAAAATTAGGGTTAGGGTTGGCGCTAAAGTTAGGATTAGGGTTAGAGTTAGGATTAGGGTTAGGGTTTGGGATTAGGGTTGGGACTAGGTTAGGGGTGTGTTGGGGTTAGGGTTTGGAGTTAGAATTGGGGGGTTTCCGCTGTTTAGGCACATCAGGGCTCTCCAAATGTGACATGGCGTCTGATCTCCATTCCAGCCAATTCTGCGTTGAAAAAGTCAAACGGTGTTCCTTCACTTCTGAGCTCTGCCATGCGTCCAAACAGTAGTTTATCCCCACATATGGGGTATCAGCGTACTCTGGACCCCAAGAGTTATTGTGAAATTTGTCCTATTTCTTCTGTTACCCTTGGGAAAATAAAACACTGGGGGCGAAAATATTATTTTTATAAAAAAAATAAGATTTTTTGTTTTTTACGGCTGTACATTATAAACTTCTGTGAAGCACTTGGGGCTTCATAGCGCTCACCACACATCTAAATAAGTTCCTTGTGGGGTCTTTTTCCAAAATGGGGTCACTTGTTGGGGATTTCCACTGTTTAGGCGCATCAGGGGCTCTCCAAAAAGCGACATGACGCCCCCAGACCATTCCATCAAAGTCTGCAATCCAAAACGTCACTACTTCCCTTTCCGAGCCCTGACATGCGCCCATACAGTAGTTTTCTCCCACATATTGGGTATCAGCGTACTAGGACAAATTGGACAACAACTTTTGGGGTCCAATTTCTCCTGTTACCCTTGTGAAAATAAAATATTGGGGGCGAAAAAAAATCATTTTTGTAAAAAAAAAAAGGATTTTTTATTTTTACGGCTGTGCGTTATAAACTTCTGGAAGCACTTCGGGGTTCAAAGTGCTCACCACACATCTAGGAAGTTCCCCTTTTGGGGTCTATTTTCCAAAAGGGGTCACTTGTGGGGGGTTTCCACTGTTTAGGCGCATCAGGGGCTCTCCAAATGCGACATGACGCCCCCAGACCATTCCATCAAAGTCTGCAATCCAAAACGTCACTACTTCCCTTTCCGAGCCCTGACATGCGCCCATACAGTATTTTCTCCACATATTGGGTATCAGCGTACTCAGACAAATTGGACAACAACTTTTGGGGTCCAATTTCTCCTGTTACCCTTGTGAAAATAAAATATTGGGGCGAACAAAATCATTTTTGTAAAAAAAAAAAGGATTTTTTATTTTTACGGCTGTGCGTTTATAAAACTTCTGTGAAGCCACTTCGGGGTTCAAAGTGCTCACCACACATCTAGATAGTTCCTTGTGGGGTCTATTTTCCAAAATGGGGTCACTTGTGGGGGTTTCCACTGTTTAGGCGTATCAGTAGCTCTCCAAATGCGACATGACGCCCCCAGACCATTCCATCAAAGTCTGCAATCCAAAACGTCACTACTTCCCTTCCGAGCCCTGACGTGCACCCATACAGTAGTTTTCTCCTACATATTGGGTATCAGCGTACTCAGGACAAATTGGACAACAACTTTGGGTTCCAATTTCTTCTGTTACCCTTGTGAAAATAAAATATTGGGGGCGAAAAAATCATTTTTAGTAAAAAAAAAAATGGATTTTTTATTTTAAGGCTGTACGTTATAAATTTTAGTGAAACACCTGGGGTTCAAAGTTCTCACCACACATCTAGATAAGTTCCTTGAGGGTCTAGTTTCCAAAATGGTGTCATTTGTGGGGGGTTTCCACTGTTTAGGCAGATCAGGAGCTCTCCAAACACGACATGGCGTCCAGCCCAATTCTGCGTTGTAAAAAGTGAGACGGCGCTCCTTCCCTTCCAAACTCTGCCATGCACCCAAACAGTGGTATACCCCACATATGGGGTATCAGTGTACTCAGGACAAATTGCACAAGAACTTTTGGAGTCTTGTTACCCTTGGAAAAATAAAAATTCGGGTGAAAAGATCATTTTTGTGGAAAAAATATGATTTTTAAATTTTACGGCTCTACGTTTAAACTTGTGTGAAGCACTTGAGGGTTCAAATTGCTCACCAAAGATCTAGATAAGTTCCTTAGGGGTCTAGTTTCCCAAATGGGGTCATTTGTGGGGGGTTTCCACTGTTTAGGCACATCAGGGGCTCTCCAAATGCAACATGGCATCCAATCTCAATTCCAGCCAATTTTGGTTGGAAAAAGTCAAATGGTGCTCCTTCCCTCCGAGCTCTGCCGTGCGCCCAAACAGTGGTTCCCCCCCACATATTTTGGGCATCAGCGTACTCAGGTACAAATTGGACAACAACTTATGTGGTCCAATTTCTCCTGATACCCTTGGGAAAATAAAAAATTAGTGACTAAAAGATAATTTTGTGGGAAAAAAATAGGATTTTTTATTTTCATGCCCGGGCATTATAAACTTGTGTGAAGCACTTGGGGGTTACAAAGTGCTCACCAAAGATCTAGATAAGTTCCTTAGGGGGTCTAGTTTCCAAAATGGGGTCACTTGTGGGGGATTTCCACTGTTTAGGCTCATCTGGGGCACTGCAAACGGAACATGACCCCCATCAACGTCTGCATTCCAAACGTACTACTTCCTTTCCAAGCCCTGCCGTGCGCCAAACAGTTTTTTCCACCCCCACATATGGGGTATCAGCGTACTCAGACAAATTGGACAACAACTTTTGGGGTCCAATTTCCTTGGGAAAATTCAAAATTTAGGACATAAAAATCATTTTTTGTGGATTTTTTTTTTTTTTTTTTTTCACACCAGGCATTATAAACTTTTGTGAAACACTTGGGGGTTCAAAGTGCTCACAACATACCTAGATAAGTACCTTAGGGGGTCAGTTTCCAAAATGGGTCACTTGTGGGGGTTTCCACTGTTTAGGCGCATCAGAGGTTCTCCAAGCGCGACTGGCGTCCAATCTCAACTCCACCAGTTTAGTTGAAAAAGTCAAACGGCGCTCCTTCCCTTACGAGCTCTGCCGTGTGCCCAAACAGTGGTTTTTCCCCCAATAGGGGGTTTGGGTATGGAAAATTTTTAAAATTATCGTCCTTTTTTTCCCCTTTTCCCTTTAAAAAAAAAAAAATTTTTTGAAAGACTTTTTTTTGGCTAAAAATTAAAATTTTTTTTTCCTTCCACGTTGCTTTTTGTTCCGGAAGCCCTAAGGTTATAAATTTCTTTAATGGGTTTTGGAACCTTTAGGGTGCATTTTTTGAAGGTGTCACTTTTTGGGGGATTTTTTGTCAGTAGACCCCCCAAATGCTTCAAAGGGGGGTGCCCAAAAAAAAGGTTTTTAAAATTTTTTTTGTAAAAATGAAAATCGGGGTAATTTTAACCCTTTAACCCTAAAAAAAAAATTTTGATTCCAAAATTTTCGATTAAAGTAGACATTTGGAAAAGTTATTTTTTAACTATTTTTTTTTACATATTTTCTTTTTTAAGGAAAAAAATTCAAAGTTTTAAAATTTCAAATTTTCAAAATTTTCCCAAAAATTTTCGTTTTTTTAAAAAAAAAGAATTTTAATTTTAAAAATTTTACCACTAACTAAGACAATTGCACGAGAAAACAATCCAAACGCAAAATCCTTGAAGCGCCAGTTAAAAACCCAAAAGAGACAGGGGCAAAATTGAAAAATGTCCCGGGCATTTAAAGGAAACCACCCTTGGGGGGGGAAAGGGTTAAAACGGGGCCACACCTTTCCGGTTGGAAACCGCGGCCTTTCTTGAAAAGACCCCTTTCCACACCTGGCCCAAATCGCGCTAGCGACAAAAGTAACCCCCGGGCAGACAAACCCCGCCTGTCCAAAAAAACGAGGTAAAAACCCGAATTTCAGAAAAAGGAGACATCAAGGGGCGGCTAGCCCTTTTAAAAAAAAAGCAAACCTCCAAAGGGCAAAAAAAGACCCAGTCATCCTACACAACCCAAAAAAACTCAAATAATCCCCAAAAGGGGGGGGGTTTTGTTCCCCCTTTTTTCCAGGGTCTGGGGGTGAAATGCAAGGAAAAGAAAACTGAACCCCCAATTTTTGAAAAAAATTTCCCCCCAAAATCGGGAAAACCAAGCTGAACTCCTCTTCAACCCCAAAAATTCCGGAATGCCATGTAACCAAACCCAAAATCTAAAAAAACAAAAAACCCAATTCGGAGGAGGGGGCCAAAAAATTATCATTTTGGAAAACCTATCAAAATTACCCGATAAGGGTTTTTCTCTAGAAGGGGAAAAGGGGGGGGAAATAAAATCCTTTAGAAAAGGGGCCCGGGGGGCCTTTTGGTAAGGGTAAGGGCTTAAAAAAACCACTAAACGAGAGCAAGGTTGGAACAGAGCAAGTCCCCCGGGACGCACAAAGTCCCTACGTCACAAACCCAAAGGGGGCCCACCCAAAAGGACCCCCCCCAAAAAACTCGGGTCCCCAAAAACCCGGGGATGACCCCAACGCAAAAAAATAATCCAACTTCACCCCCTTTTTTCCCCGGGGCGGGGACAAAAAATTTTCCCAACGGGGGCAGCGCCGGTTTATCCTCCAACACCCCCCAACCCACCCAAAAAATTTGGGGCAAAAGGGCAAAAAACTAACCCTCTTTAAAAATAACAGGGGGATCAATAACCGGGAAACCCGAAAAGAAACTCCCGAGGGGGCACCCCTTTAAATTTTTCCCCTTAGTGCCCAAAGAAAAAAAAAAAAACCAAAAAAAATTAAAAAACTGTAAAAAAAAAAGGGCCCCACCTGGCCTGTGGGGGGTTTAAAGTCGTTTGGCTACCGAGAAAACCGGGTTTTTGGGGGCCTGAACCCCACCTGATTTTTGGGCCTCCTTCCCCAAAGTCCCACTCAAAAAAGGGGCCCAAATTTCGGGGCCATAACTCCCGTTTTACCCACTCATAATTACGTTCATTTGGAAAAAATTTTTTCAAAGAAAAAGGCACAAGGGTTACCTTAGGGGTTTCCGGGAAACCCTTTTTTGGGACAAAAGGGCCCCTTTCCCCAATTCGGGGGGCAAAAACCTCCCCCAAAGGGGGAAGAAACATCGGGCTGCTTTAAACGGGGCAAAAAGAATCTCTGTTTAAAGGGGGCCGGAGTCACACAAAACCCAAAAAAAAGGGGGGACCGTTTTTGGGTTTCCTTTAAAGGGGACCAAAGTAATAAACAACCCCTCTGGCATCCGTTTTTCCCTTTCAAAGATTATTTGGGCCCAAATCTGAGCGTAGTTGAAAACCCGATTTACATCCACTTGCAAAAAATTTTCCCTCGGGGGCTTAAAAAACCCCGACAAAAAGGACCCAAAAAGAAAATTTTTTAAATCACAAAAGAGGGAAAAAATATAACACATAGAACCATTATATATACATGCATTGTACAAAAAATTAATACATTTTTTATAGTTCAACACTTCAACATACGTAATACCAAAAATTTTAAATTGTGGGTTTTTTAAATAAAAAAACCCCACATAAAATACCAGGGTTTCCCCCAAAACAAGTGGCCTGTTTTTTTCCCGGGGTTTTTTTTCAATAACAAACGGAGAAAAAAAGAACCCCAAAAAAAAACCCTTTCAAACCCCAAAAAAAGACACTTTAAACCCCTTCAATACATGCATTCTCCCCAAAAAACGGGAAACAGTCCAAAATTTTCACATAAAACCCCCATTTGGAAAAAATCAAGTCACACCCCAAAAAAAAAAACAAAAATTTTATCTAAAAAATCCCTGAAAATATCACCAAAAAAGGGGAATTTTGGAAAAGGGGGAAGGGGGGCTTTAAAACCCAAAAGCATCACTAGGAAAAAAAAACCCCGGGGGGGTTTTTTAAAAAAAACCCGTTTTCCATTCACCCCCTAAAAACGTGAATAAATTTTAAAACCCCCCCTGGGTAAAGCTTGGAAACCCCCAACTAAAATTTTTAAACTCGGGAAAAATACCCCCAAAAATAAAAGGGGAAAGGGAAAATTAATTTTTAAACAGTGATTTTATTCAGGGGGCTAGTCAAAAAAGGGCCCAAAACCCCCTTTTTGGGGGCCACAAAAAAAAAACCCCCGGGCCCCCAAAAGGGGGAGGGGGACCCCCTGATATACCCTTCTCCAATGACCCCCGGGATATAAAACGCATAGAAATCGTGTTCGGTGCAGAAAATTTAAAAAAGGCGCCCTTTTAAAATTTTCCCACCGGGAAAAAAACCCAATAGCGCAATATACCCTGTAGGGGGTAAGGATGCAAAAATTTATTTTCACAAACACACAAAAAAAAAAAAAAAAACCAGGAAAACCTTTGGGGACGGGGGAAGGAAAAAAAAAACGGGAGTTGATACTGACTTTTTGGGGAAACCCCCCAACGGGTCCAAAAGACACAGTTTTCCAAAAAAAACGGTTTATGTCGAAACCCCAAAGGGAAAACCCCATTTCCCAAAAATGTCATGCAATTATGCCCCCCCAAATTTTTTTGCAATCCCGTTTGATCTGGTTAAACCCCAAAAATTACCTGAAAAAAAGGGGGGTTTATTTTTTTCCCCAAAAGGGGGTTGAACAATCCCACAAAGGAAAAAAACCCCGGGGGGAAAAATGGGGGAAAACCCAAAAATTTTTGGCAAAGAAAAACCCAAACGGGTTAATAGCTCTCCGAATCAAAAAAAGCCTAACCAAAATGGGAAGGGAGCAAATGGGGTAACATCAACAGAAATTTAGTCTGACACTACCCAAAAAACGAGCCGAAAAACATCTTCCCCGCTTGGGGCAGAGGGAAAATGCATGGGGGCGCACCACAGTAGAAACAAAACCCCAATTGCGCTACGAAACTCATGACGCTGTACCCCAAAGTCACCCATCACCTGCATGGCTCAGAGCTAAACCCACAAGCAACACTATCCACCCCGGGGCCCCGCACAGCCATTTTTACCCAACTGGTGTAAGGGGCCCGGGGGAGCGGGAGGGCCCGCAGTCAAATTTCATAAACCGCAGCGGTGTTGTGGGGAGGCACTGGGGGGACGGAGTCTGTGCCAGAAGCTGGAAGGAAGCCGTGCTACAACAGAGGCGGGATTTTCCAGCATCCAACCCGGCTGACGGGGGTTTAAATATTCCCCCTCACACATTCACCGGGTCCTGAAGAGTACGTATTTTCCGATACCAAAAGTATGGGAATGGGAATGGAAACGCCGAACCCAAAAAATATCGGCGATATCCAATGTAGTCTGGGGGAACAAAATACGGAATAAAAAAAAAACCCTTTCTTCCTTTTTGGTTTTTTTGTACAGAAGGAAAACAACAAAGAAAAAGTAAAAGATTGGGGAAGGTGGGGACATTAAAGGCAAGAGTTTCCCAATCAAAGGGAAATAGCAAAATTTTTTTTTTTTTAAAAGATTTGGGATTGACGAAGAAATTGACAATTTTTTAACTTTTTTTTTCTATTTGGCAAATATGTAATTTCACAACTCCATCCTTCCCTTTTTAAACTTTTTTGACAACTTTTCTCCTTCATAATTTTCACAGCACTTTTTTTTTCACAAATTATTTTTCATCTTCACCTTTTTTATCTTTTTAAAACCTTTTTGCTTTTCATCTTTTTTTAAACATTACTCATATTTTTCTTTTTAAACTTTATCTTCTTCATATTGTACTTCATCTTCTTCATCATATTCTTATTTGTGACGAGATTCCTGTACTTAATCTGCAAAGTATAAAATTTTTCACCCTTCCCATTCTTGCTGCACAAAAGATTAAATTAAAACAGATTGTCCGTGTTCATTTTGCCGCAGCACCAAGCTTTTTTCCAGGCACCACGGGGGAACGGACTCCCCCCCAAACACTCTTAGTTTTCTTCTGCTTAAATTTAAGCATTATTTTGCCTTTTCTTTTTGGGTTTTTAACTTCTGTTTTTCTGCTTTTTATCTCTGCTTATTTTTCTTCAGTCCTTTTTCTGTATCTTGTAGTTTGTTTTAACCCTTTTAGTCCGTTGGGTAATCTTTTATTTCTTCTTTGTGAGGTTTTAGGCTGGTTGGCTTGATGCTCGTCGCCCTTTGTGCTCATCTTCTTGGGGGTGGTCACGGGGTCGTCGTTTTCATTTTTGGGAGATCCAGAGTGTTTACCCAAAAAAACTTTAAAAAAAATCTTAAATTTTGTACTGTTGTCTCCTGGTACAGCCCCCCCTTCTAACGGCAAAGTGTACCCACTTGTCTGATGAGTGGGGGCTTGCGGCAGGGGCTATGGCCCTTTTGCCCAAAATTTGGGGGGAATGCCCCAAATATCCCAATTTGGGGGGAGGGGGGGTTTATTGTTTTCCAAATTTAGGGGAGCCCCCTCTCAATCACTTAAAATCCCCTTCTATAATGATCCCGGGAAGGTGCCCAAAAAAAAAGGACTCCTCATTTCTTTTCTGCAGGCGGCCCTAAATTTTAACCCCTAGGTGTTGGAGATCACCCATCCACCCTCGAGAATCCATGGGGGGAAACTCATGGACGACTACGTTCAGGGGAGCTTGGGGCAGCCGATCAGGGAGGTCGAGTCCTATCTGCAAATGTGGAGTGAGGGGGTACTTTGGGGGCTCTCCGATCCGGTTTGGCTACCAGGGCTTTGAGGCTTCCAGGGTAAGGTGGGTGCGGTGAAAAGACTTTCTGAGGGAAAAGACAATGAGGGGCGGGGTGGACGGCGAGAGCGGACCTTTTTCTCTATCTTGTTTTTCTATGTCTTTTCTTCCTTTCTCTTTTTTTTTCCTTTTCTTTGGGCTTTTGCTTTCTTTACTCTTTTCATTTTCCCTTCTATTTTTCCTTTAGGTGGATGCTGCCTCTCTCTTTCTTTTTTTTTGAAGTTTTTTAAAGCAAAGTGCCGGGGTATTGTGCAATGTTCCTATGATTTTACCAGACCCCGGGAATACACGAATGCATTTTCAAAACATTATGATAATTGGGGTGCGGGGGTTGTCTTATGTTCTAGATTACTTCCTTTTTCTTGCCGAGAGGGGCCTGCACTAAACTGTTTACGCAACCGTTTGTTTGCATTTTGATTAAAAAAAAGCTATAATAAAAACTATTTAAACCAAAAAAATCTTCAATTTTAAATTACAGAAGGTCAAAACCAATGCAAAACGAACCACGATGTGCGGGAAACCCCGGGAGGGCGCGAAGGAAAAGAGCCAAGGGCACAACCGGGGACCACTACGTAGGGGAACAGGGTTACAAAGCGGGGGGCCGGCTCCAAAGCCTACAAGGGACCACAACTTGCAAACCCGGGATACCGAGTGGGGCACCTAGGCCAAAGGCACTGGGGAACCAGTTGACGTACTGGAACCCCGGAGGGGTAGCAGAAGGTACAAGAGCCTGCAATAACGGGGACCCTGACTGTGCTGGAACCCGAGGGGCGCAAAAGGAAAAGACCCAAAGGGCCAACCGGGACCAGCTAACTTACTGGACACGGTTACAAGCGGGAGGTACCTGTGCCCAAAAGCACTCCCAAAGGGCCCAGAAACTTTGCGGAATCGATACCGAGAGGGAGGCACCTAGGCCAAAGGCACTGGGGGAGAACCATTGAGGTACTGGAACCCGGACGGGTACAAAAGGGTCAAGAGCCAAGCAAGTAACGGGCCCCACTGACTGTGCTGGCCCCGGGGGGGCACAGAAGGAAAAGAGCCAATGGCCAAAACCGGGACCAGCTGCGTTACTGGGACAGGTTTACAAACGGGGTACCTGTGCTCCAAAGCACCCCAAGGGCCCAGCAGACTTTGCGGGAACCGATACCGAGGGGAGGCACCTACCCAAAAGGGCACGGGGAAACCCAGTTGACGTACAAAACCCGGACGGGTACAAAGGTACAAGAGCCAATGCAATAACGGACCACTGACTGTGCGGAACCCGGGAGGGCACAAAGAAAAGAGCCAAGGGCACAACCGACCCCAGCGACGTTCGGGGAAAAACGGTTACTAAGCAGGAGGTACCTGTGCTCCAAAGCACACCAAGGACCCAACTTGCTGGAACTCGGAGGGGTACAAAAGGACCCAGGGAAAATTTTAAATTTTTGACAGGCCGCGACCGCCCGCAGTTACCAACCCCACAGTACTACAGTGGGTGATTGCCCCCTTTGTCAAAACGGAAACAGCCTTAATTTGCATATCCCGCACACACGGGAAGCACCTAAACTCCAGGCACCATAGAGTCGCAACCCCCCACAACCGACAGACAACTTATTGGGCTATTTGCGTTTCACTGACAGGAAACAGATGCTGCTGAACCCAGTCGGGCAGGGTGAGTACCCGGCCAATGACACTTCCGAGCAAAAACTGTCGGTTTTGGGGACCCCGGGGAAGAAGAAACCGGTTTGGGGGCGCGGGATTTTTTTGCCTTTCACACGCAGGGGAACACTGACTTACTGAACCCCAGAAACACAGGAGCAATGTTGACTGTGCTAACAGCATTTTCCGAGCAACAACTGGCGTGTGGAGCCCGGGGGATGAAAAGAAAGGGGGGGCAGCGGGACTTTTTTGCCTTTCCCAAAACAGCGGGGGAACAGCTGACTTACTGAACCTCTAACCGGGAAATTTTGACTGTGCTAACAGCATTCCGAGCAACAACTGGCGTTTGAAGCCAGGGAGGGGAAAGAAAAAAGGGTGGGGGCAGCAGGACTTTTCCCGTTCACACAGCAGGGAACGCGACTTTACTGAACCCCGTAAACAGGGCAAGTGTTGACTGGCTAACACACTTACAGAAACAACGGGCGGTTTTGGACCCCGGGGGCAAGGGGGTGTTTAAATCTAGATCAAAAATTTTTCCTTGTTACCTGCTTTTTTAAAAAGGTCAACTCAAACAAGAAAAGATAACCTTTACTACCATAAATGATGATTTCATTTAAACTAATTCTAATAAATAAAAAATTTGACAAACATAAAACATACATTAACAGTTAACAGCAATCAACCACAAAAAAAATTTAGTTAAAAATCTCTATACGGTTTAAAAAACTACAAGTACAACAATCCATTAATGAGGATAAGTAACATAGTACACCATTTTTTTTGTATAGACAATGTTTTCTGACTTCAAAAACACATCACTAAAATTTTCTTGACTTTACTAAAATGTACATTTGCTGAATAATGTCTTAACTTTAAAAAATTATACAATATCCTCAGTAATATCAAATTTGGAATAATATTTTTATTAAAAAAATAATTAAAAAGTGATAGTGCTAGTGAAAATTTTTATTTATGTGAGTGCTTGGATGAAAGGGATAAGGTTAAAATTAAAATGCTGATAAAAGGGAAGGCAGGGTTGTATTTTAAAAATTTGGTTTTAAAAATTTTTTTTTTTTGTTTTTAAAAGGGGGTGGATGATTTGGGGGTTTTTTGGGGGCCCAAGTTTTGGGAAGGGGTTTGGGGAGGGGAAAAGGGGGGAGTTTTAGATTGGGGTTTTTTTTGGGGGGTAGAGTTTGTTTTTTAAATTTGGGGGAAAATTGGGGGGGATTGAAAATTTTTTTTTAATGTTTTGGTAAAAAAAAATTTTTTTAAAAAAAATAAAATTTTATATTGATTATTTTAAGTTTTAAATAAGAAATAAAAAGGGGGTTTAAAGAAAGTTTTGGTGGGGTTAATTTGGAAAAAATGGAAAAAATTTTTAGGAAAAATTTAATGAAAAAGGGGAAGGAGTTTTTGGGGGGGTTTTTGGGAAAGGGGGTTTTGTGTGGGGGGTGAAAAAAGTTTTTGTGATTTTTTTGGTTTTAGGGCCATCCCCCCCCGGAAAAAAAGGCCCGGGGTTTGTACCCGGGCTTTAATTCTTCCCCCCCCGGGAAAAAACGGAGCAAAATTTGTTTTTAGGGAAATTGCCCACAGCGGGTTTTGACAGGGCCGTGAGGGTTTTTTTTTCAGAACAGGGGAAACGGGCCCCCAAAAACATTGGAATTGGAAAAGGTTTCAGGGACCAACGCGGTTTTGAAGAAAAGGGGGGGGAGAAGGCCGACACAAACCCCCAGAAAAGTGGAGAGCTCAGGTCCAAAATTTTTTAATTTTGGCCGCCAAAACGCACGGTTTAAAGGGGGTTTAGTTTAAAAAATCCAAGACCCCCATTAAAAAAAAGGGGGGGGGCGCCGGGAACCTAATAAAAAAAAATTTTAAAATTTTTTAGGTAAAAAGTGCTTTACATTTTGGTTTAAAAACAAGCTAAAAAAGTTAAAAAAATAATTTAACAAAAATCCCCCCCCGGAACTAAAATGACTAGGGGGGAAAACTTTTAAAAGTGTTTAAACCCGGGCCTTTAAAAGGGTCCCCAATTTTTAGGAGGGGTTAAAGGAATGGCAGGCCAAAAACCCTAAACCCAAAGAAATAAATATTTGATTTTGTGAAAAAGGGGGAAGGGGGCGTTGCAAAAGTGTTTTTAGGGAGGTGAAAATGCAAAAGTGGATAGCCCCAAATTTTTGGGGTAAAACCAAATTTTGGGGTAGGGGGGAGAACTTGGATTGGAGGGGGGGAAGAAAAAAAGGAGATTAGTCAAAGGGTTTTAACGCGCAGCGGTTTTGGGGGCCGGTGAAAAAAGGAGGAGTGTAAGGGGGGCCACGTGGGTTGGGCAGGTTCTTTTTAAACTGGGAAGGTAGAGAAATTTTTGATAAAAATAAAAGAAATTCCCCAATAAAAAAAAAATATGTGGAAAAATGGGGCCGGCCCCCTTTTTGGGACCCCGGGGAAGTTTCCCAAAAACAAAACTCCTCCCGGTTGTGGTGGCCTTTTCACACACCCTTTTTTGCTTTCAAAGAAGTTGAAAAAATAAAATGCAAAAACATATCAAACCAAAATTTGGGGAAAAATTCACAAACACAATTAACAAAAAAAGAAGGGAAAGGGCCCCCCGCAGCACCACACCAGGTTGGGTTTTGGGGTTTTCAAAATCCCCCCGGGTTTTCTTCCCAAAAGGTGGTTTTGGAAAAACCCGCGTTTCCGAACAAATTTTTCCACAACAAGGGAACCCTTAATCCCACACTCCCGGCCCAAAAAAGCCCCGTAAAAAATAAAAAGGCCAACCCCCAAACCCCCAAGAGCCCCCTGAACTGGCTTGCAAAAACCCCGTTTAAATGCTGTCCAGTTGGAAAGGGGTTTGTAATTCATTTCATCCCACAAAAAAGGGCCAAGCCAAATTTCGCAAACCTCCCCCGTTGAAAAGTGTTGAGGGAAATTAAAAAGGGAAAAGCCCCCGGGGGAAAAGGACCCCAAAAGTGCTGGGAATAAACCCCCCCAAAAAAACTTTTCTCAACCAGAAAAGGGAAAAAGGAATTTGCCCCTTAAAAAAAAAATAATGAATCCCCCCGAAAGGGGAACCGTTGGAAAATCAAAAACCCACATGGAAAAAAAAACCTAACAAGGGGGGGTCCCCCAAAACAGGGGGGGAAAAACCTCCCTAAAATTTTCATGGTTTTTAAACGGGAAAAAAAAACTTGCGATCCTAACTCAACAAAAAATATTAAACCTAACCCCCCGGCTAGTTCTAAAATCAAAGGCAGGAAAACCAAAAGGCACCAGCCCAAAAAAGGGAAAAAAAACTGTGACCAAAAACGGGGCAAAAAAAAGGGTTAAAATCCAGGGAAATCTTTCCCACGCCCAGGGGTCAATGGTTTTTTCCGGACGACTGGATGGGTGGTTTTTTCCCCCTCCAAGGAGCCTTTTTTTACCCCCCCCTTTCCCCCCCCCCCAAAAATCCCGGGGGTTCCGGGCTCCCCCCAAAGGCCCCGAAGTTTTGGCACCCCATTTAGCACGCCTGCCCAAAGGAAAAGGGCCGTCCTAAAAATTCCATGGGGAATCTTTTACCCACGCGGACTCTGAATGCCCTAAAAGGGGACGACCCGGGGTTTTTTTCGTTACAAGGTGGAGTTTTGTGACAACCAAATTGGGGTTGGGGTTGGGAACCCCCCAATGCTTTGGGTTATTTCCCAAATCCCCTCAGGGTTTTTTGGGGGGGATAAAATTATATGGCCAACCCCAGTGGCTTTTTTTTAAAAACAGTTATTCACTTCCAAAAAATTTTTCCCCCAAAAAACCCCCTGTTTAAAAAACCCCAAGGGAATTTTGTTTTAAAATTTTGGGTTTTTTGAGGCCCGCCAAAAAGGGGGTAAGTGCACAGGAATATGAATTTTGGGGTTCACACTTACACAATGATGGGTTAAAATAAATTAATTTCCCTTTTTATAAAAGGTTTAAAAAAGGGCTTTAAACCTTTTTTAAAAAAAGTCTAATTTTGTAAAAAAAAAAAAAATTTTAAAACTGGCCCCTGTGGTGAAAACTTACAATTCAAGGGTGGGGGAAAAACGGGGTTTTTTGGGGTTTTTTTTAAAAAAGGGGAAATTAAGGGGGTGGGGATTGGAAATTTTGGCCAAATAAATTACCAAAAAATGATTTGAAGGAAAGTGGGCCCTGAACAAAATTTTTGGGGCGTGAAAATCCCAAAGCGGATGCCAATTTTTTTGGGGGGAGTTCAAAAAGGGGGAGCCAGAACTTAAAAAGGGGAGGAGGTTTGAGAGGTTGGAAGGGTTTCCCAATCACACCCCGGAGGCCTTTTTAAAAGGGGGAGGTTGGGGGGGCTGCAAAAAAATTTAACGGGTAAACCCTAAAAATTTCCATAAAAAGGGGAAAATTTAAAAGGGGGAAATCTAAAGGGTTGCCACTTTTGGGTGCTTTTATGGTCCCGGATCGATTATGATCCTTTTTGTATTTATTTTAAAAAAATAAGACTGGTGAGGGGGAAAAGGGGAGGATGGGGTAAAATTCCCTCCCCCGGAAAACCCCAACGGGGTTTTAAAAGGGGGGGACCAAAGTACCCTTAAACAATTCCTGAGTGGCTGAATTTTTTAAAACCCCTTTTTTTAAAACAAAAAATTTTTCAACCTTTTTTAAATTTTTGGTTCCAAATGTTTAAAAAATTTTAAAATACAAATTTTTTAAATTTTTGAAAAAATTTTTTTTTTTAAAAAATTTTTTAATTTTTAAAAAGGGGGGATCTGGGGGGGGTGAACCCCTGGGGGGGCAACCTTAGCAGTTGAACAAGGGGGGGATTTCCCAGGGAAGAACCCCTTTTTAAAGGGGCAATTTTTGGCCCGGGGACTGCACACTGGTTGTTCATCGCAGGGGAAAAACCCCCCTAAAATTCCCCCCACGTCTGTTTTTTGTACCCCCCTGACCCCCCCTACCCGGGTTCAA
This sequence comes from Oophaga sylvatica, assembly GCA_033576555.1. NCBI lineage: Eukaryota > Metazoa > Chordata > Amphibia > Anura > Dendrobatidae > Oophaga > Oophaga sylvatica. The sequence continues at coordinate 67,198 of JARQOD010001958.1, read as the reverse complement.
AAACCCCATACAGGAAAGGGGAGCAAAAAGCGGGGTCAAGCCCTGTGCAAATCAAAGTTCCCATTCCAGGGCACGCGTGCTCGCTTTCAAAACCTTTCTCCTGGAAACTTCAAAAGGGGGCAAAAGCCGCCGGGGCAAAAATTTATTTTCCAAAACGTTTTGTTTTCCCCCAACACACCACCAATCCCCCACAAGGGGCATTTCCGTAAGATGGTGCGCTACAGCCCCCCAGTGATTAAGAGTTTTTAAAGGGTTTTTTTCCGCGGTCTGCCAATTACGAATCATTAGTTTTTTCCCATTTTTACGGAACCTCCTTTTTTGCTGAGGGGGTGATAAAGACCCCATCGATTTGAATTTAACCCTTACTTTTTTTTGAAAAAATGACTCCCAATTTCCCCGTTTTAAAAAAAACTAAAGGTGGCAAGTTTCCATGTTTCCGTTTTTTCTTTTCTAACCCGAACAACTCCCCAAAAACCCCTTTTCCCCGGGGTGGACAACCAAACAAAATATTGTGATATGGGTTCTTTAAACCCCGTTTCCCCCTTTGTTGAAAAAAATGGTGAACCTCCAATTTAAATAAATTAAAAACAAAACCCATCAGGCCCCATCAAATTTTTTGGGGGTAAATGGGAAAAAAAAACAATCGAGGTTTTTTTCGTTTGCCCTTTTTCCCCTCGTTTAAAAATTATTGTTAAAAGTTTAAAAAAAATTTCAAAAGTGGGTATCTCACATAATATGGGTAAAACCCCCATTTTTAAGTTAAAATAAACCCCCCTTAAAAAAAATTAAGGTTTTTGGGAACAATTTGAACAAAAAAATTTTAAAAGGGGGGAACCACACTAAAAATGTAAAAAAAGGGGAAATTTTAAAAGGGGAAAAGGGGGCCCTTTTCCCCAAACTTTGAAAAAATACCCAAACTGCCCCAAAATTAAAATTGAATCATAAGGGAACATTTACAAAGCTGGGTGGAAGGCCCTTTTGTTTCTTGGTTTTTAAAAAAAATACAAGAAAATAATAAAATTTTTTTTGGGGGGGATTACCCCCAATTTGGAAAAAAAGTGAGGGGCCCCCCAACATTACAATTTTGTTATTTGAAAAAACAAATTTTTTTAAAAAAATTTTAAACCCAGCCTGGTTTAAAAGGCCCCTTTTTTTACTTGTGTTTTAAACCTTTTATTTATTAAAACCCCATTATTTAATTTTGGATTTTAAAAGAAGGGGCACACCAATTTTAGAAAAAATTAAAAAATAAACAAACATTTTTTAAATGGAGGTTTACCCAAAAAAAAACTCGATACAGAACGTGGAAGTTTAAAGGAAACGGAAACCCCCTTTTTACTTTTAATGTTTTAACCAATGTTTTAAAGGGGGAAGCCTTTTTTTAATTTTATTTTTTGAAAAAATAAAGGGGAAAAATTTTAAAAAAAAAAAAACCAGGGGGGAAAATGAATACAAACCCCGCGGGGGAAGAAGGGACGGGGACACCCCCTATAAAAATTTTCCCATAAAAATTAAAAAAATTTTTTCAAAAGCTTTTGGGGCCCAAGTTTTCAACTGAAAGTTTTGTGGGAAACTCCCAAAAAAAAATTTTAAAAATTTAAAAGGGAAAAAGCCCCAATTTTTAAAAAACAAGGAAAGAGCCAGGGGAAACACTAGAAAAAAAGACGTGGGAAGTAAGGGGCGGGCACACTTACCAAAAAAACCCCAGGGTAAAGGCAAACCGCACGGGAAAGGCCCTTTTTGGGGGTTTAAAATTTTTCAAACAAAAATTTTTTTAAAAAATAAATTTTTTTAAAAAAATAAAAAACCACCAATTTTAAAAAAAAAAAAGCCCCAAAAAAGGCCCCGGACCCAAAATGGGGGGCTAGGGATCTGCATTTTAAAAAAAAAAAAATACCCCAATATAAATGAAACCCCCTTTTAACCGAAAAGGGCCCTTTTTTATTCATGTGTAAAAACCCTGTTTTTAAAAATGGAACCCTCCCTAAAATTTTTGAAGGGGTAAGAGAATTCCAAAGAAAAAAAAAGGTCGGATTGCACGGAATGCCACAAAAACACTGGGGGAAAAGGCGCCCCCGCACCCCCACACCGCCGAGTGTTAAAAAAAATTTTTTGGGGGAATTTCCAGCTTGGTCTAGCCGCCTCAAAAAAAAAATCCAACCTAACTTCCCCTTTGGGGAGCGTTTTGCCCTAAGGTTCATACCCTGACCTAAAAAGGGTCCCCCCCAAAAAACCCCCCTTTAAAACCAATTCCCCCCCTTTTAAGAACCGCCAAAAATTTCCCCAAAATCAATTTCAAAATTCTTTCCCCAAAAAATTTTTTCCTTCAAAGAAATGGGCTTTTTGCCTATCTTTAAAAAAAAAAACGGAAAACCGGGAAACCATCAGGAATATGCCGATACCCTTTGGGACGGAAGCCCCTTACCGAGCAAGGACCCGGCGCCCCCCAAACTGGGGGTTCCGGTTTTTTAGGCCCCCAAATTTTCCCGGGCCTTTAAGGACTCCCCGGGGGTTTTTTATAAAAAAACCCGGGGGGTTTTACCAAGGGGTTTTAAATTTTCCCCCCTTAACCCTTGATCATAAAAAAAGCATGCCCCCCCCCCCCCCCCCGAAAGAAAATAAAACGCTAAAAACCCCCCCCCCCAAAGGCACCCCCTCCCTCAAGATTTGGGTTTATCCAATTTTAAAAACTCAGTCTCAAAAGGGCTTTTTCCCCCCAAGGGGGAATCTCCCTTTTTTTCCTGAGGGGGGGGCACATGCCCCTCAGGATTTATACCTGATGAATATGTTGTGACCACGCACCACAATTGTGGGTTACCAGAGCAATGGGGTACTCAGAGCGAGCCCATGGAAGTCTAGGGTTGTCACAGTAGCGTGGCTCGGTCTGTGGCCCTGGCGTCAGGCGTAGGTTGGGGGGTATATTTACAGGGGATAGGTATATATACAGTTCGTGACGCCACCTGTAGTTCTCTGATCACTAAGACCAGCACTGCTGTAGATCTCTGAGGGGATGGTGAGGCAGCTAGATGTCGGGTCCCCTACAGGTGGGACTCTTCCCTCAGGTCGATAGTTATGTGGGGTTGTGCAGGGATGCAATTAAATAACTCAGTCTCACACATAGAAGCTTCTTTCCATACCTTTTACTTCAAGTTGTTCAGGCAGGTCCCAGGGAGGCTGTTCGGGGTGGATGAATGCACGTAGCGGTAACAGTTGAGCAGGTTACAGGCCTCCTTCTCTTTCCAAATGATGAGTGAGTCCAAGCTTGCCTGTAGCTAAGTTAACTCTATAGTTTTCAGCTTTTCCACTAGCTGTACTGCCCGGCCGGTTTTGTGATAGAGCCTTATAAGTGGTGAACTAAGTACTTTCTTTTGCCGCGCGCCGGACTCAGAAGCCTTGTTCTCCTGACTCGGTTACGTACTGGCACTCTAAGGGCGGCTTTCTGCAACCTAAGGTCCAGTAAGACTCTGGCTTTTCTATCACTATGCCTGGAGCTATAGTGACGCTTCGGTCCCCAGTGACCGGTGACAATGTGCAGGATAATCCGATCCTTAAGGCACTTCTGAATCCTTCCCAGTATGCCCTTCGCCCTGCTTCTGCTTTCAATGTAGCACTGAAGCGTGAAGATAGAAAGTCAGTTTTCTTCCTTGGTCTCACTGAGTAACTCTCAGTTTCCTCAAAGTTCAGACTGAGTAAAAGGTAACTCTTACTAGACTCGGGATGATAACTAGTCATCCGTTACTAGACTCCACTTCGTTGAATTGGCAGGAACTAATCTTCTGCTCACCCAGAGCTCTGACAGGAATCCTCACTGTCTGAGAAGAACTAGCCCCGACTGCTCTGTACGATGACAGGAAGCTAGACTAGACTGTCTCCTGTGCTACACGTCACTCCCCTATACACCCCTGTGGGTGTGTCTGAAGTGTAAGTGAGTGTCAAGCTTTAACTGTTACCTTACTGTGCATTCTCCAGATCCTGTGTGCCTTACATACCAGGGCTACACATTCCCCCTTGGTAAAGTACAGCACTCCCGGGCTGTGAAATATAAGAAGAAAGACATTTTGTTTTTCATTTAAACAAGTAACATTTTAAACTCTTCCCATCCGGGAGGTACGGATTTCTTGAACGTTGCATTATAACATTAGACATAGAAAAATACAAAATAATAAATAGACATTTTCATATAAATAGATGACAATATTCTTGTGAAGGACCCGCAACAAATCTTCAACGTGGGTCCTGGGTGGGCTGCAGGACATCTGAATGCAGACCTCACTCAGTGCCTCACCATACGGGTTTTATGTTCAGAGGTAGGTGTGCTGGTAGAGAATGCACAAAGTGCAACTATATACAAGATCAGTTCTTGGGCTGGCTCAGTCCTCAGCCTCAGAGTCCATCATGAAACATTTTCAAGTAATTTACATATCATAACAATACTTTATACAATTATCCATACTTAGTAAACTAGTTTGCTAGGACTACTTTTGATAACGAATAGGTATCTTCCCTTTCGTTGTACGTTCTGATCTACGTGGAGTAGCTTCAGGTATATCAATCTCTAACCCAACTGTTCTACGTAACGGCAAACTATAGAACTGCCTCAATCTTTCTATGGATCTGGCAAGCGTACTGATGGCTGGGCGGTGTGAGTCAGCTTCACCAGGGTTCCCATAGCATGGGGCGCTGCTTCCGATGATTCTTCCTCTTGAGGTTCCGCAGGTTGGGGTGCTGCTGGAGTAGGTAACTCCTGAACTGGCTCAACTGGCACCATGGGCACAACTGGAGGTAGAACTTCCTCTTGTGGCTGATAAAACTGTAACACCGGAATTATTACAGCATCTCCCAGTCTCGGCCAATCTGCAGGGAAATCTCCCAGATCCGTGTGTATGACCTCTTCTTTTCTTTCTTCTTGATTGATGACAGAGTTCTCTTCACGAAACTTTAAGGGTTCTGGACACAATTTCAAATGGTCTCTGGACACAGTGGATATTGTTCTTCCTCCGTCCTTACTGATGATACAAACTTTTCTATTGTCATATTTGGAATCTTGTACGACATAGGGTTCTTGCTCCCACTGGTTATCCAATTTGTGCATTTTCCTTTTCCTTTTCAATACCACTTCTCCAGGCATCAAAGGCTTGGCAGGAGCATTCCTGTTGTAAATATCTTCCTGTTTTTCCCGTACCTTGTTGAGACTTTCTTCTACACAGACTTGCACTCTTCTGTATTGCTCTTGCCGATTGATGTCCCAGTTTTCAATGGCGTCATCTGCCTCTGGTTCTACCACTCCAAGTTCTAAATCCATTGGTAGTCTTCCGGGCCTTGCTCTCATAAGATAGGCTGGAGTGCAGTTAGTGGAACTTACAGGTATATGGTTATACAAGTCAACCAAATCAGGTAGTAAGTCCGGCCATCGATTTCTGTCTTCCAACGGTATGGATTTCAACAAATCAAGGACAATGTGGTTCATTTTCTCGCAAAGACCGTTGGTTTGAGGATGGTATGGTGTTGTTCTAATTTTCTTACACCCATACATGTGACAGAATTCCTTGAATAGATCAGCTTCGAAAGCAGGTCCTTGATCGGTTAATACTTGCTCCGGATACCCATGCGGTCTGCAGAAGCTTGCTTGAAGAGGTTTTTGCTGCCGTCACTGCTGTCTGATCCTTAACTGGTACTACCACCAGAAATCTAGAGTAATGGTCCACCATGGTCAAGGCGTATGAGTATCCAGATCTACTTGGCGACAGTTTGACGTGGTCCAGGGCCACAATCTCCAAGGGACGAGTCGTCCGGATAGGCTGCAGGGTGCCCTCTGACTACCGTAGTCCTTTCTTCTGAGACCACAGGGTCCACAGTTCCGACACCACCTCTCGATGGAGCTGCGCATCCCTACCCAGTAGAACCGGCACCTCAACAGGGTCTCCAGCTTTCTCCAGCCAAAGTGTCCTGCTTGATCATGGTATGCTTCCAACACCATTTGGACGTCTGCCTTGGGGACCACTATTTGCCAGACCATCTCGTGGGTCCTGGGATTGACGTATCTCCTGCACAACTTCTCACGGTATAGGAATAACCTGCTTCTCTCGTTCCACAGGAGCTTTGCTGACATAGGTGCATCTTTTTCCAAGGAGGAACCTTCCTGTCTTAACAACTCCTTGATACGGCTGACCACTGGATCGCTGTCCTGAGTCTCTTTCCAGCTGTGATGGGGTAAAGGATTTAACGTTGCACCATACTGCTTTCTGTAGACTCGATGCTCGTGGACTACCCCATTTCGATGGAACGCAGGTAGCTCAATTTCTTCCAGGTCGTCCGATTCTTCCTCCGTGTCAGAGTCATGCGGCATTCGGTACAATGCGTCAGCATTAGCATTCTTTCGGCCTGCCCGGTACTTGATAGTAAACTGGTAATTGGACAACCGAGCCATCCAACGCTGCTCCATGGCGCCCAGCTTGGCCGTTTCCAGGTGCGTTAGCGGGTTGTTGTCTGTGTACGCCGTGAACTTGTTGGAGGCCAGATAGTGCTTAAATCTTTCAGTAATGGCCCAGACCAGCGCCAGAAACTCCAGCTTGAAGCTGCTATAATTTTCCGGATTCCTCTCAGTTGGCCTGAGTTTTCTGCTGGCATAAGCGATGACTTTTTCTTGGCCATTCTGCTTCTGACTGAGAACTGCTCCTAAACCTTCATTACTAGCATCGGTGTACAGCAGGAACGGTTGGCTGTAATCAGGATACGTCAAGATCTCATCACCTGTAAGGATCTCTTTCATCTTTTGGAATGCTTCAGCCTGTTCCTTACCCCAATTGAAGGGAGGATTTCTGCTCTTTAGGGATTGGCCTACTAGGAGGTCCTGTAGAGGCGCTGCCTTCTTCGTGTAATCTTTCACGAACCTTCTGTAGTAACCCGTTAGTCCCAGGAACTGTCGCACTTCCTTGAGGTTCTTCGGCTCCGGCCACTTCTGGATGGCAGTGACTTTTCTGGGTCCGGCGCTACTCCTTCCGAACTGACGATGTGCCCCAAATATTGTACCTTCTGTTTGAGTAGATGGCATTTTGAGGGTTTCAACTTCATCCCGTACCTGGACAGGGACTCAAATACTTCTGCCAGGTGCTTCAGATGGTCCTCATATGTCTTGGAGTACACGATGACGTCGTCTAAGTATAGCAGCACGGTTTCAAAATTGAGATGTCCCAGGCAGTTCTCCATCACTCTCTGAAATGTTCCTGGGGCACTGCTGAGCCCAAACGGCATTCTGTCGAACTCACAGAGCCCCATTGGGGTGGTGAAAGCCGTTTTCTCACGATCCTCCTCAGCCACAGCCACTTGCCAGTATCCACTAGTCAGATCAAGGGTAGAAAAGTAGTTAGCCGTTTTCAGAGCAGCTAATGACTCCTCTATACGTGGTAACGGGTATGCATCCTTGTGTGTTATGCGGTTCACCTGCCTGTAATCCACACACATTCTCAAGCTACCATCTTTCTTTCTAACCAGGACTAGAGGTGCTGCCCAGGGACTACAACTATCCCTGATTACTCCGGCTTCTTTCATATCTCGCAACATTTCCTTAGCCTTCTGATAATGGGCTGGGGGTATAGGCCTATACCGCTCTTTGATGGGAGGATGACTGCCTGTAGGGATATGATGTTGTACTCCCTTAATTATCCCAAAATCAAGTGGATTCTTGCTAAATACTTGGGCGTACTCTTGCACCACCCGTAATACCCCTTGCTTCTGGTGAGCGGGAGTGGTGTCCGTCCCAACATGGAGCTGCTGACACCATTCCGCCACCTGAGTTGCTGGGTCATTGTCCTCCGCTATTTGACAGGAGTCTAAGGACTCAGCCGGGAGAATAGAATTATTGTCAACAGCATGTAGTTTAGCAATGGTTGCATAACGGGTAAGTTTACCTCATCATCTCCCCAGTTGAGAAGCCGTACCGGTACTCTTCCATTCACCACTTCCACTACTCCCCTAGCAGTCATAAGTGTAGGTCTATGTTCTGAATGGTGGGGTTCTACTACAGCTTGGTAATTCTGTCCTCTCAGACCTATGGCTGCCCTGCACCAGATAATCATTTCACTCATTGGGGGTATCACAATGGGATTCGAGTCAGTGACCCGTACATTACCAATTTCGCCGTCTGTAAGCTTCGCTTGCTGCTGACACACCAGGGCCCGGATCTCTCTTTGGATTACTCCTTTCTGCCTTGGTCGGGCAATCTCAGCGAGCTGTTGGAGTAAGAACACAACTTCTCCCAAACAATTACTGATAATGTTAGTACCCAAAATTATATTTAAACCGTTCTCCTCATTTACAGTCTTTACTACCAGAAGCCCCTGGTCTTTCAACTCCTCTCTGCCCACTTTCACATCTACACATTTTGTCCCGAGTACTTCTACAGGAAGACCATTAGAAGCATACACGGTAAAGTCAGGGCTCGGGGGTTTAAGACTGTCCATTGACCAGAACTTAGTATATAGGGCATCAGGTATTAGGGTCACCTGAGACCCAGTGTCTAACAATGCCGGAACAGCAATACCATCTAGAATGATAGACAGGTAGGGTCGTCCACCCACATACCTGCGGTTCCAGTCTAGGGGCCTGACGGGTCTCCTCCTGGGTGTTGGCCCTCAGACCCAGGTTCTGCCCGTTTAAAGGACACTGTGGAGACATATGACCTTTCCGGTTGCATCGGTAACAGGTGATCTCCCGACGAGGAGGGTGTTGATCAGAGGTCGCTCCTGGGGGTGGCGTTGTCCTCCTCCGGGGGGGCGACGTCTTCCTTCTTCTCCGGTTCATCCACGGAACGTCTTCTGGGCAGTCCGCTAATAAGATCTTCCCTTCTTCCTCTTTCCGCAGCTGCAGGGCACTCATCACAGCAGCCAGATTTTTAGTCAGCTGGCGCACCTCTGAGCGCAGACAGTCCAATTCACTAGGGGGTGTCACCTGCGTTTTGGTTTCGGCCACTAGCGAGGAAAAGGGGGTTGCCGCCGGCTCCAGAGTGACTTCACCCTGACGATGTTGGGTTGCCACCTCAGGTTTGCCCAGGGGCCGCAGCCCTTTTATTGCCATGTCCTTTAGGGCATCAAAGGTAGCATCAGGGTGATCTAAAGACCACCAATTCACAGTTCTGCGTTCCGCTTGGGACCTCAGTCCCTGCACAAATTGTTCTTTCAGCATCTTATTTTCATCAATGACACTTATGGTATTAACCTGCTTGAGGGCTCTCAGGGCCCCTTGTAGTCGGCAGGCATTGTCCCTTATGCTGTCACTTGGTTGCTGTGAACAGTTATAGAATGCCATCCGGAGATCTGTTTCGGTGCGATCTTCAAAAATGGCCTGTAACTTTAAGAGGATTGCAGGCACCAACTCCTGATCCGTGGTAGCCCAAGTCTCCACTTCTCTCTCAGCAGCGCCAGTTAGCTGCCCTATTAATACTGCAGCTTTTTGCCTCTCAGACATAGAGTACATTTCCAGGACACTGCATATCTTCCGTTTGAATCCTGCTAAAGTGCCTGGCTCGCCGCTGTACTGGGGAAGCCATTTCGCCCCAGGCATATATGGAAGCGTTAGTGGCATGAGCGGGACCACCGGACTGGGTGCTGGGCCTGCGCCCCCATCTGGCGCTACAACGCCACGCGGTGCGGAGTCGGGGCCTCCGGCTGGGGCCGCACTGTCGGCCGGTTGTTGCAACATATTAGCGCCCCCTTGGTTAAACGGAGCCTACCGGTTTCAGAAGCTGCTATTTCACAGGCACAGCAGTAGGAACAGGACCTTCGTCGCAGGCGCTCTGATGTCAGAGCGTCCACTTCCTGTCGCAGGACCTGCCGCTGAGTCAAAGCCGGGGGCGTGTCCAAGACTTTGCGCGCTCCTTCAGGTACGCCCACCTTCTTCTCCAGCGCCTCAGGGCGCGAATATGGCGGCAAATATGGCGGTATTTGGCGCCAAACAATAGCAACAGTCTTTTTCACCAAAACACTCCACAGGCACACAGGGCTCGCAATTCTGCAAGTTTCGTATCCTGTTCGTGACGCCAAGTTTTGTGTTGTGACCACGCACCACAATTGTGGGTTACCAGAGCAATGGGGTACTCAGAGCCGAGCCCATGGAAGTCTATGGGGTTGTCACAGGTAGCGGTGGCTCGGTCTGTGGCCCTGGCGGTCAGGCGTAGGTTGGGGGGTATATTTACAGGGGATAGGTATATATACAGTTCGTGACGCCACCTGTAGTTCTCTGATCACTAAGACCAGCGCTGCTGTAGATCTCTGAGGGGATGGTGAGGCAGCTAGATGTCGGGTCCCCTACAGGTGGGACTCTTCCCTCAGGTTGATAGTTATGGTGGGGTTGTGCAGGGATGCAATTAAATAACTCAGTCTCACACATAGAAGCTTCTTTCCATACCTTTTACTTCAAGTTGTTCAGGCAGGTCCCAGGGAGGCTGTTCGGGGTGGATGAATGCACGTAGCGGTAACAGTTGAGCAGGTTACAGGCCTCCTTCTCTTTCCAAATGATGAGTGAGTCCAAGCTTGCCTGTAGCTAAGTTAACTCTATAGTTTTCAGCTTTTCCCACTAGCTGTACTGCCCGGCCGGTTTTGTGATAGAGCCTTATAAGTGGTGAACTAAGTACTTTCTTTTGCCGCGCGCCGGACTCAGAAGCCTTGTTCTCCTGACTCGGTTACGTACTGGCACTCTAAGGGCGGCTTTCTGCAACCTAAGGTCCAGTAAGACTCTGGCTTTTCTATCACTATGCCTGGAGCTATAGTGACGCTTCGGTCCCCAGTGACCGGTGACAATGTGCAGGATAATCCGATCCTTAAGGCACTTCTGAATCCTTCCCAGTATGCCCTTCGCCCTGCTTCTGCTTTCAATGTAGCACTGAAGCGTGAAGATAGAAAGTCAGTTTTCTTCCTTGGTCTCACTGAGTAACTCTCAGTTTCCTCAAAGTTCAGACTGAGTAAAAGGTAACTCTTACTAGACTCGGGATGATAACTAGTCATCCGTTACTAGACTCCACTTCGTTGAATTGGCAGGAACTAATCTTCTGCTCACCCAGAGCTCTGACAGGAATCCTCACTGTCTGAGAAGAACTAGCCCCGACTGCTCTGTACGATGACAGGAAGCTAGACTAGACTGTCTCCTGTGCTACACGTCACTCCCCTATACACCCCTGTGGGTGTGTCTGAAGTGTAAGTGAGTGTCAAGCTTTAACTGTTACCTTACTGTGCATTCTCCAGATCCTGTGTGCCTTACATACCAGGGCTACACAAATAGGCTCACCTTCTAGAGATGTTATGTAACAGAACCACACACACACACACATATATATATATATAAATATATCTATATCACAAACACAGTATATGTAAGGCTATGTGTCCATGTTGCAGAAATGCTCTGTAATTGTACGGAGCATTTGTGCAACTCAGCGCCGCCGGTATAATGCATGCGAAAATCGTATGCGTTATCCCGCAAAACACAAGCGTTTTTAGCTTGCAGAATGCTAGCGCTTTTTCAAGCGATTTGAAGCATTGCTTGGAAAAGAGACTGATAGGTTGGTCACACTTGTCACGCGTAGTGCTTCACAAGTGTGACCAACTTATTACTATTGATGAATGTTAAAAATAAAAAATAGGGATATACCTACCCTCTGTCAGCCCCTGGAGTCTTCCCGGTCCTCAGCGAAGCTGCCGGCAAGTTCCGTTCCCAGGGATGCATTGCGCGAATGACCTCTGATGATGTAGCAGTCACGAGACCGCTCGCTACGTCATCTGGGGTGATTCTCGCAATGCATCCCTGGGAACGGAAGTTGCTGGCAGCTTCGCTGAGGACCAGGAGGACTCCAGGGGCTGACAGAGGGTGAGTATATCAATATTTTTTATTTTCATTCTATTTTTGACATGAATATGGTGCCCAGGATAGAGTCTCCTCTCCTCCAGACCCTGGGTACCAAGCGCACATGAAGCGCTTACTTTACGCATGGTGGGCATAGCCACATGCGTAAAGTGAGCATTTCAATGCAATCCTATGGCGGCGGAATCGCGGTGATTACGCAAAAAGAATGAACATGCTGCGGATTTTACCGCAAAGCGATTATGCTCCGGAAAATTACGCAGCATTCGCACAGCAATTGCATAATCCCATAGGATTGCATGGGATGCATTTTGTTAGCAGTTTTATAAGCGTTTACACCGCATAAAAACATGGCAAAAACGCAACGTGGGCACATAGCCTTAAAGTATGCAAAAATTCCGCAGTATTACAGAAAAGTAATTGAGGCCAGACTCCAGCATGAGAGGCTAATGAGAAAAGATCTGCAGGGGGAATAAAGAGTCTTAGTCCTCGCTCACACGAGCGTATAACACGCCTGAGTGCTATGTGATGTTTTATTGGATAACACTCGGCACAGTGTTATTCTATGGGGCAGCGCAGATCTGTGATTTTTTTCTACAGAACAAATTCGTCTGTGGACAAAATAATCTGCAGCACGCTGAGCGTGGCTCTGGAATTTGGATAACACGGAACCATTGAAATCTATGGATGCGTAGGAAACATCAGGCTGCACTCAGCTGTCATCTGAGTGCAGTCAGACATCCACGGCCTCAGACAGTGGAGAAGATGGAGAAATTAAGTTCCCTGTCTTCTCAAAGTGCTCCGATTATCTCATACAAGAGAATCAGATGACACTCGGATGAGAGTTTGAGCTGAGTGTCAGGAGCATAATTGAGCCGATTCTCTCATATGAAAGAATCATCACTCTTGTGACCCAGGCCATACACTTTTTTTCAGCTGGACAATTCTTTAATATACAGTACCTTAATTATTCCTAATATTCTCAAAGACTTTATAATATAAGTATCCTTCTTCCCAAACCCACTGACCTAAGCAGGGCTGCCATCAGGGCATTACTGCCCTTACTGGATGGGGCCCGATGAGCAGGGGGGGCCCGCAGTGGGCCCCCTCTCCTCTGTTCAGCGGGCCCCAACTAAAGGCTTCTGCCAGCTCGGTAACTGATCGTGTGTCCTCAGACGCACAGGCAGTTAAAATTTGTTCCTGTGCGGGAGATTGCTACCTCACGGCAAGTTAGCATCCGCCAGCCAATCACAGGCCGGCAGCTGATGTCAGCGGGCACGTCGCCGGCGTATGACATCACTGTCATACACCGAAACGAAGGTCCGTGCCTCAGATGCATCAGTGCAGGACACTGTTGGATCTCAGCCAAGTAAGTAGAAACTTTTTTATTTTTTGTAAAGCCGCAGTATGGGGCATATTATACACTATGGGGCTGCATTATACTACTATATATGACTGTGGGATGCATTATACTATTATGGATGACTATATGGGCAATATGGAGAGACATGGGGGCAGTATGGAAAGATATGAGGCTGAAAAGGTGGATACGTGGGGTCCAGAATGTGGGATTTTATTACTGTAGGGGTTAATTAAAGGATATTATTTTTGAGGATACTGTCTTCAGTGTGGAGGAGGAGAGATTGTGTTACTGTGCAGGCTGACATGATTGCTTTTTTCTTCAACTGGCGTAGTATAAAGGTGGGGGAAAAATTGGGGAATGTGCACTAGATAACTGTTATTTTCTGCAGAGACGAGACCTGGCTGGAAGAAGTGATGACGGTCTGAACTGGATGAAGAAGAAAGCGAAGATAAAGGACTTCAACTAGAGACGTCACCGGTGAGTCAGTGTGTTACCCATACACTTACACTATACACTGTACACTATATGCAGCGTTCGTGTGTATAATGTCACTGGTGATCCCTGAAATACCTGTACACTGACACTATACACTATATACAGAGCTCCTGTGTATAATGTCTCTGGTGATCACTGTATTACATGTACACTATACACTATATACAGAGCTCCTGTGTATAATGTCACTGATGATTCCTGTATTACCTGTACACTGACACTATACACTATATGCTGTATTCTTGTGTATAAAGTCATTGGTGATCACTGTATTACCTGTACACTGACATTTTATACAGAGCTCCTGTGTATAATGTCACAGCGGTGATCAATGTATTACCTGTACACTAACACTATATACAGAACTGTGTATAATGTCACCGGTGATCACTGTATTACCTGTACACTGACCCTAATATACAGAGCTCCTGTGTACAATGTCACCGGTGATCACTGTATTACCTGTACACGGACATTGTATACTAAGTAAAGATCTCCTGTGTATAATGGCATTAGTACTGTGTTTTTTATATTAATGATCAGTGTTGTATCAGTATTGTAGTATTCGGTCACTATTTGTTAGTAATATGTGATTTGGTCACTGTGTAGCAGTATTCGTCCCTTGTATGTGACGTTATTCGGTCACTGTGGTGGTAAAATGTGGTCTGGTCATGGCATGATGGTATTTGTTCCTTGTTTGTGGTATTATTGTTCACCATGTGGTGTTAACATGTGACTCGATCATGGTGCGGTGGTATTTGTCCCTTGTATGTGGCATTATTGGTCATTTTAAAAATTGAAAAATAAATAAAAATATACCTAAAATTGTATTGGATATTTTAACAAATGTTTAGTAGGTTACAGTAGAGTAGGGCTCGGCCAAAAGAGTCTACTTTGTCGTGGTGGCGGATTAAAAAGTCTTTTGGACAAAACAAAAGCTGCTGGCTATATGTGTGATCTGGTGATGTGAACTGTTAATGTGGAATTGGTGAGGGCATGGTGCAGAAGTGGAGTTTTTCTAAGAGAGGGTGGTGGGACTTTGGAAGGTTCGAGGGGTAGAGGTGGGGCTAGGGTGGAGCCTGGGCGGAGTTTCAAGAGGCCCCGTAAACTTTGCCTGTATGGGGCCCCGAAGTTCCTAGTGGCAGCCCTGCTCACGCATACCTCTGCGCTCCCGCAAACGTCTGTCAATTTGAATAGCCAAAGACAGAATCATTGAGACCAGAGGGAACAGGGAATCCCACCATAACGTCCTTCACATTTTCTGACAGACCCTTCCGAAAAAGGGCTGCCAAAGCATAATCATTCCATTTGGTGAGGACTGCCCATTTTCGAAATTTCTGACAGTACAGCTCAGCGTCTTCACGACCCTGATTTAATGCCAACAAGGTCTTTTCAGCTTGATCAGTGACATTAGGTTCATCGTACAATAACCCCAGAGCCTGAAAAAATACATCAACATCATTCAAAACAGGATCCCCAGGTGTCAGGTAAAAAGCCCAATCCTGAGGGTCGCCGCGCAGCAGAGAGATGACAATTTGAACCTGCTGTGCTGCTTTCCCTGAGGACTTAGGCTTTAAGGCAAAAAACAACTTACAGTTATTTTTGAAATTCAGAAATTTAGCCCGATCCCCCAAAAACAAATCTGGCATGGGGATCCTAGGTTCCACAACTGGCAACCTAGCAAGATAGGTAGCAATAGTCTGAACCTCAGTGGCAAGCTGCTCCACACGGCCAGACAACTGTACAAACTCCATTGAGAGAAAAAAAAATTCCTCCTCCTCAGCACCCAGAGAAATAGAGGGAAAAAAAAATGTAACAAACTTTTTCCTGTTTACTATTTTTCCCTTCTGTGAGTACCATATAATTTTCAGTTGTGGCCGGTAATACTGTTATGTTTCGGTAGCTGAGGAGAAACTGCAAAAAATAGCCAAAGTAGCAATACACCAGAGAGGCTGAAAACTATTGGATTGCAGTAACCTAAACTAACCGACACACTAGAAGCAGCCGTGGAGCGTACCTACGGTGATCCTAGACGCCTCGTCACAGCCGGAGAGATAGCTACACCTAAAGGCAGAAAAATGAATGCTATCTGCCCCGGAGTAGAATCCCCAAAGAAATAGGAAGCCCCCGAACATGTATTGGCGGTTAGACAAGAATAAAACGCTGGGGCCCAATCTGTCTAGATAGGAAAGTATAGGAAAGAATTCTGACTGCAAGCCAAAAAAACCCTGACAAAAATACCAACACTTCTGATTAACAAAAAACCTGACAGTGTATTATGCGAGCCAGAGAAACTGGAAAACAGGATGTCTTAACCTCCACAGATCATTCAAAGAAAGTTCCATCAGTAGTTTCCAAAACCTAGAAAACTGAATTGTTCATCCCGTCTTCCCCAGTAGATGGCCTCGGGCTCATCTTATCCAATCATGGATTGATAACGTTATTGAAATCTCCCAACATTAAGCAAACACAAAATGCAGTTTATAAATGAAGGTCTTTATTATTAAGGATAAAGGAAATCCAAACCTACAGGGCTCCGTGTGAAAAAGTAGTGATGAGCGAGTATGCTCGTTACTCGGGTTTTCGCGAGCATGCTCGGGTGCTCTCCGAGTTTTTGAGCATGCTCTGGAGATTTAGTTTGTGTCACCGTAGCTCCATGATTTGTGACTGCTAGACAACCTGAATACATGTGGGGATTCACTAACAAACAGGCAATCCTCACATGTATTCAGGCTGTCTAGTAGCCGCAAATCATGCAGCTACGGCGACACAAGCTAAATCTCCGTGCACGCCCAAATACTGGAAGGACACCCGAGCATGCTCGGGAAAACCCGAGTAACGAGTATACTCGCTCATCACTAATCAGAAGCCATATTGAGAACAGGATTGCTGTGTAGTGTGAGAGAGACTAAACTAATAAGTGCAAATATATATTAGTAAAGTGCTGAAAAATATGTCCCAAAGACATGTTTTAAAATAAAGATACAGTTGACAACCCCTTTATGACGACAAGAGATGTTCTAAAGCTTGTTTTTTTATATGACTTGGTGCTGCCATTAACGTCTTTCTTCTCCTTCCAGGTGAGGCTTCTGTTCTGGCTCTGTTCGATGTCACTGTAGGGAAGAAGACGGTCCAGGTGGCGGCTGCAGGGTACAGAAGGGCTTTCTACAGAAGACGCTGAAGTTTAAGTTACTCCGGAACAGCTCTGCTCTTTGGGAAGGTGAGATTTACACAACTTCTGCATTATGTCACTCCAGATGGTAAATGATCCACCATTTCTATGACATTGTCCTCTACAGCAGGGGTCCCCAACCACCAGTCCGCGGCTCAGGACCGGGCCGTTGCAGTTCTGTTGCCGGTCCGCGGAGCCTGTCAGGATGCTGCGACACATGGGGAGCCGGCGACTGTAGCACTGTAGTGACAGCTGCAACCCCCGGCTTCCAGAACCAGAAGACATCGATACCCACCTTCCGTCGCTGCATCCCTGTCCCGGCGCGTCTCCTTCCTCTACGGCGCGGTAATGTAGTACCGCTCATTAAGGTCATGAATATGGATGCATATTCATGACCTTAATGAGCGGTACCACGTGACCGCTCCGCACAGGAACAAGACACGCCGGGACAGGGATGCAGCGACGGTGCGAGGAGGGTAAGTATGATGGGGGAGGAAGGGGGAGCCCAGCCATGCATACAAGATGGGAGGGTGGGAGCAGAGCCATGTATACAGTGTGGCACAGGGCAGTCATGTATACAAGGATGGGAGGGTGGGAGCGGAGCCATGTATACTGGATGGGACAGGGGAGCCATGTATACAGGATGGGTGGGTGGGAGTGGAGCCATGAATACAAGATTGGACAGGGGAGCCATCCATTCAAGGATGGGAGGGTGGGAGCGGAGCCATGTATACAGGATGGGAGGAGCCATGTATACAAGAATGGGAGGGTGGGAGCGGAGCCACGTATACAGGATGGGAGGGTGGAGCGGAGCCATGTATACAAGGATGGGAGGGTGGGAGCGGAGCCATGCATACAAGGATGGGAGCGGAGCCATGTATACAGGATGGGAGGGTTTAGCGGAGCCATGTATACAAGGATGGGAGGTTGGGAGCGGAGCCATGTATACAAGATGGGAGCGGAGCCATGTATACAGGGTGGGAGGGTGGAGCGGAGCCATGTATACAAGAATGGGAAGGTGGGAGCGAAGCCATGTATACAGGATGGGAGGGTGGAGCGGAGCCATGTATACAAGGATGGGAGGGTGGGAGCGGAGCCATGTATACAAGATGGGACAGGGGAGCCATGCATACAAGGATGGGAGCAGAGCAATGTATACAGGATGGGAGGGTGGAGCGGAGCCATGTATACAAGGATGGGAGGGTGGGAGCGGAGCCATGTATACAAGATAGGACAGGGCAGCCATGCATACAAGGATGGGAGCGGAGCCATGTATACAGGGTGGGAGGGTGGAGCGGAGCCATGTATACAAGGATGGGAGGGTGGGAGCGGAGTCATGTATACAAGATGGGACAGGGACCATGTATACAAGGATGGGAGGGTGGGAGCGGAGCCATGTATACAAGATGGGACAGGGGAGCCATGTATACAAGGATGAGAGGGTGGGAGCAGAGCCATGTATGCAAGGATGGGACAGGTGAGCCATGTATACAAGGATGGGAGGGGGGAGCGGAGCCATGCATACAGGATGGACAGGGGAGCCATGTATACAGGATTGGAGTGTGGGAGCGGAGCCATGCATACAGGATGGGACAGGGGAACCATGCATATGGCAGAGGGAGCCACTCAGAGCTGGACAGGACGGGGGGAACCACACATACTGGGATAGGAATGAGGGAACAATGCATAGCCGGCTTATACTCGAGTCAATAAGCTTACCCTGTTTTCCGTGGCAAAATTAGGTGCCTCGGCTTATACTTGAGTATATACAGTATATCTATATCAATCAGTACTTTGTGGGGCCATCATACTATACATGGGGGGATTATATGTGGGGGGACCATCTTGCTATACATACTACAACTCCGTCCATAGCCCCGCCTCCATATGACCAAAGTCCCGCCCCTGCCCCACCTCCATCCCGCCCTGCCGAGCCATGGAAGAATGGTCTTGCTTGAACCCGATCCCTGGTGCAAAAAAGGTTGGTGACCACTGCTCTACAGGATCACTGACTTCTCTCAAGCACCACAAGAACGATGTGCAGACTGTGAAAACCGGGGTCGAGTGTGGACTGAGTCTGGATCAAGACGTGGAGATTAAAGGTGGGGATGAAATCATTTGCTTTGAAGAAAAAAACGTACCTCAAAAAATAACATGGGATCCTGGATTCTAACTGGATGTCCGCTGGGTGTAGATCACCGTGTACAGTCATTGTGTATGAGGTTAGTACACCACACTCTGGTATTATGGGGGAACACACTGTATCATAAATCAATGACTACCCCTTTCAGAATGCATCCAACTTGGTTTTTTCCTTGATCAACCTCAAGTTTGAACTGCTTCTGGGGAACATTTCAGTCTAATACAAACACTACTGTCATTCTTCACGTTATGTAGCTTGCCATGTACTCTTTTTTTTGAGTGGGCCATCTCTCTTTAGCAGCATTCTGCCAGCACTACAGGTGCTGGAACTTCTACCCATCACTTGCAAGCATGTATTTTGCCTGCCAGGAATGGCTTTCCTACTCTGAACTTAAAGTTTGCTTCTTATGATACTTGTATGAAGTTTGACATGCAGACAGTAGCAGTATTTTGGCTATAGAGACCAATACATAGGAAATGTAGTATGACATTTCACCCGATAAAGTGTAATAGATGTGTGTGTAAACTGCAGAAGAAACCGCTCTTTGCCGCAGCTCTCCACTCCATCTGACAGAAAGTGAGCCTGACTTCTCACTCTTGCTTATGTGGACAAAATGCATGGTTAATTACACTTTCTATGACTTTAAATGGGAATTATCACACAGACTTTTGGAACAGCCTTTTGTTAGGGCACACTATGTGTAAGGACAGTCCTTGGGTCCTTTTATAGTTCTCCTGGACTGATTTTATATGGGGTTTCTGATTCCCACACTACATCTGCAGGGTGCCCTGTAACCGATCATGACATTGACTGTAGCAATCAATGTATTGAACAGCTGAGATTAGAGTTATCGGCCATTACAGTGGGAATAATTGTGTAAGATTATGTTCCCATGTGTAAAAATTCTGTGTTTTTTCTGCCTGTCTCTCAATCTGCTCTGACTATTGTTTTGAGACATTTTTCCATATATTTTTTTATGCATTTTTCACATTTTTGGATTTGCTTGCAGCGTCTTTAGTCCCGAACCTCGGGGATTCTGCACGTAAAACACAACGTTCTTTTTTTCCCTCAGATAAGCCTATATAGAAAAAACACACAGTTCATCAGTGTCTTTAATCCCATGGTGGGTATGAGTTTTCATGAAACTCATCCACTGTGATTAAACTAGGGTTATCTGTCCCTGTTGAAATTTTCAGAAAATGCTGCAGCTTGACAAATCCTAACGGTGTGCAATTCACACACCTTAGATTCAACTTTTCTTGTCGGTTCCCGCAGTCATCACAGGATCCATGCAAACTAGAGTCTCAGCCGCAACACATTAGACTATTACACATCGCATTCTTGCCGTCACATGACGTCCGCTAGAATTGGCAAGCAGAGCCAAATCCTATTGGTGTGTGCACTACACAGCATTAGGATCCTGTAAACTGCAGCTTTTGACAACAGATTCATCAGGTATGAACAACCCCTTTAACCCTTTCACCCCAAGGGTGGTTTGCACGTTAATGACCGGGCCAATTTTTACAATTCTGACCACTGTCTCTTTATGAGGTTATAACTCTGGAGTGCTTTAATGGATCTTCGCGATTCGGAGACTGTTTTCTTGTGACATATTGTACTTCACGTTAGTGGTAAAATTTCTTCGATATAACTTGCGTTTATTTTTGAAAAAAACGCAAATATGGGCGAAAATTTTGAAAATTTTGAAAATTTTTATTCCCTTAAAACAGAGAAATATGTCACACAAAATAGTTAAGAAATAACATTTCCCACATGTCTACTTTACATCAGAATAATTTTGGAACCAAAACTTTTTTTTTGTTAGTAAATTATAAGGGTTAAAAGTTGACCAGCGATTTCTCATTTTTACAACAAAATTTACAAAGCCATTTTTTTAGGGACCACCTCATATTTGAAGTCACTTTGAGGGGTCTATATAGCAGAAAATACCCAAAAGTGACACCATTCTAAAAACTGCACCCCTCAAGGTACTCAAAACCACATTCAAGAAGTTTATTAACCCTTCAGGTGCTTCACAGTAACTAAAGCAACGTGGAAGGAAAAAATGAATATTTAACTTTTTGCCACAAAAATGATCTTTTACAAACTTTTTTATTTTCACAAGGGTAAAAGGAGAAAATGGACAGATAAAGTTGTTGTACAATTTCTCCTGAATACGCCAATACCCCATAGTGGGGGAAAGCCACTGTTTGGGCACACGCAGATCTCGTAAGGGAAGGAGCGCCGTTTGACTTTTTGAAACTAAAATTGGCTGGAATTGAGATTGGACACCATGTCGCGTTTGGAGAGCCCCTGATGCGCCTAAACAGTGGAAAGCCCCCACAAGTGACACCATTTTGGAAACTAGACCCCCTAAGGAACTTATCTAGATCTGTTGTGAGCACTTTGCACCCCCAATTGTTTCACAAAAGTTTATAATGCCTGGGTGTGAAAAAAAACAAAACAATTTTCCACAAAAATGATTTTTTATCCCAAATTTTTGATTTTTCCCAAGGAAATTGGACCCCAAAAGTTGTTGTCCAATTTGTCCTGGGTACGTTGATGCCCAATATGTGGGGGGGGGAAACTGTTTGGGCGCACGGAGGACTTGGAAAGGAAGTAGTAACATTTTGGAATGCAGACGTTGATGGGGTCAGTTCCGTTTGCAGTGCCCCAGAGAGCCTAACAGTGGAAACCCCCCCATAAGTGACCCAATTTTGGAAACTAGACCCCCTAAGGAACTTATCTAGATCTTTGGTGAGCACTTTGAACCCCAAGTGCTTCACACAAGTTTATAATGCCCGGGCTTGAAAAATAAAAAATCCTATTTTTTCCCACAAAAATTATTTTTTGTCCATAATTTTTTATTTTCCCATGGTAACAGAGAAATTGGACCCCAAAAGTTTTGTCCAATTTGTCCTGAGTACGCTTATACCCCAAATGTGGGGGGAACCACTGTTTGGGCGCATGGCAGAGTCGGAATGGAAGGAGCACCATTTGACTTTTTCCAACCAAAATTGGCTGGAATTGAGATTGGACGCCATGTTGCATTTGAAGAGCCCCTGATGTGCCTAAACAGTGGAAATCCCCCACAAGTGACCCTATTTGGGAAACTAGACCCCCCTAAGGAGTTTTCTAGATCTTTGGTGAGCAATTTGAACCCCAAGTGCCCACACAAGTTTATAACGTAAGCCGTAAAATTTAAAAATATCATATTTTTTCCACAAAAAATGATCTTTTCACCCCAATTTTTATTTTCGCAAGGATAACAAGACCCCAAAAAGGGTATTGTGCAATTTGTCCTGAGTACGCTGATACCCCATATGTGGTGGTAAACCACTGTTTGGTTGCATGGTAGAGTTTGGAAGGAAGGAGCGTCATTTGACTTTTTCAAAGCAGAATTGGCTGGATGCCATGTTGTGTTTGGAGAGCTCCTGATCTGCCTAAATAGGGGGAAAACCCCCGACAAATGACCCATTTTGGAAACTAGACCCCTCAAGGAACTTATCTAGATGTGTGGTGAGCACTTTGAACCCCGAAGTGCTTCACAGAAGTTTATAACGTACAGCCGTAAAATAAAAAATCTTTTTTTTTTTTTACAAAAATGATTTTTTTTCGCCCCCAATATTTTATTTTCACAAGGGTAACAGAGAAATTGGACCCAAAACTTGTTGTCCAATTTGTCCTGAGTACGCTGATACCCAATATGTGGGGAAAACTACTGTATGGGCACAGTCAGGGCTCGGAAAGGAAGTAGTGACGTTTTGTATTGCAGACTTTGATGGAATGGTCTGGGCGTCATGTCGCATTTGGAGAGCCCCTGATGCGCCTAAACAGTGGAAACCCCCCACAAGTGACCCCATTTTGGAAAATAGACCCACAAGGAACTTATCTAGATGTGTGGTGAGCACTTTGAACCCCGAAGTGCTTCACAGAAGTTTATAACGTACAGCCGTAAAAATAAAAAATCCTTTTTTTTTTACAAAAATGATTTTTTCGCCCCCAATATTTTATTTTCACAAGGGTAACAGGAGAAATAGGACCCCAAAAGTTGTTGTCCAATTTGTCCTGAGTACGCTGATACCCAATATGTGAGAGAAAACTACTGTATGGGCGCACGTCAGGGCTCGGAAAGGATGTAGTGACGTTTTGGATTGCAGACTTTGATGGAATGGTCTGGGGGCTTCATGTCGCATTTGGAGAGCCCCTGATGTGCCTAAACATTGGAAACCCCCCACAAGTGACCCTATTTTGGAAAATAGACCCCACAAGGAACTTATCTAGATGTGTGGTGAGCGCTATGAAGCCCAAGTGCTTCACAGAAGTTTATAACGTACAGCCGTAAAAACAAAAAAATCATTTTTTTTTACAGTGATATTTTCGCCCCCAGTTTTTTTTGTTTTTCCGAAGGTAATAGAAGAAATAGGACAAATTGCACAATAACTCTTGGGGTCCAGAGTATGCTGATACCCCATATGTGGGGGTAAACTACTGTTTGGGCGCATGGCAGAGCTCAGAAGTGAAGGAGCACCGTTTGACTTTGTCAACGCAGAATTGGCTGGAATTGAGATCAGACGCCATGTCACATTTGGAGAGCCCCTGATGTGCCTAAACAGTGGAAACCCCCAATTCTAACTCCAACCCTAACCCCAACACACCCTAGTCCCAACCCTAACCACAAAACTAACCCTAACACACCCCTAATCCTAACTTTAGCGCCAACCCTAACCCTAACTTTAGCCGCAACCCTAACCTAATGTGAAAATGAAAATAAATACTTTTTTTTAATTTTATTATTTTCCCTAACTAAGGGGGTTTGATTTACTATTTATAGCGGGTTTTTATGATTGGCAGCTGTCACGCTAAAAGACACTTTTTATTGCAAAAAAATAGTTTTTTGCATCACCACATTTTGAGAGCTATAATTTTAGCATATTTTGGCCCACAGAGTCATGTGAGGTCTTGTTTTTTGCGGTATGAGTTGACGTTTTATTGGTACCATTTTGTGCATGTGGCATTTTTTGATCGCTTTTTATTTCGATTTTTGGGAGGTTAGAATGAACAAAAATCAGCAATTCATGAATTTGTTTTGGGGAGGCGTTTATACCGTTCCGCGTGTGGTAAAATTGATAAAGCAGTTTTATTCTTTGGGTCAGTACGATTACGGTGATACCTCATTTATATCATTTTTTTTTATGTTTTGGTGCTTTTATAGAATAAAAACAATTTTATATAAAAAATCATTATTTTGCATCGCTTTATTCTGCGAGCTATAACTTTTTTATTTTTTCCGCTGATGATGCTGTATGGCGGCTCGCTTTTTGCGGGACAAGATGACGTTTTCAGCGGTACCAAGTTTATTTATATCGGTCTTTTTGATCGCGTGTTATTCCACTTTTTGTTCTGCGGTATGATGATAAAGCATTGATTTTTTTGGTTTGTTTTTTTTCTTTAAGGGGTTAACTAGTGGGACAGTTTTATAGAGGGGGTCGTTATGGACGCGGCGATACCAAATATGTGTACTTTTATTGTTTTGTTTTTTTTATTTACAGGAAAAAATTAATTTTTTTGGGGAATATTTTTTTTTTTCTTATTTATTTTGGATTTTTTTTTTAAAACATGTTTATTTTTATTTTTTTTACATTTTTACTTTGTCCCAGGGTGGGACATCACTGTAAAATGTCAGATCGCTGGTGTGACAGTGTGCACAGCACTCTGTCACACCAGCGATCGCTCTGGCACTGCTGCAGGCTTCTCAGTGCCTGCTCTCAGCAGGCACTGAGGAAACCGCCTCACTGCAGGACCCGGCGGCCATCTTGTATCCAGGTCCTTGGAGGCAGGAAGGCCTCAGAACAGCGCGATTACATTGCGCTGTTCTGAGGGTCTCAGGGGAGCGTGCAGGGAGCCCCCTCCCTGCGCGATGCTTCCCCTGTGCCCCTGGTACACCCGGGGTTAATGTGCCGGGAGCAGTCCGTGACCGCTCCTGACACACAGTCCCGGGTGTCAGCTGTGATAATCAGCTGACACCCGGCGGCGTTTAGCTGCGCTCCCACAGGGAGCGCAGCTGATCGCCTATGACGTACTATCCCGCCCATGGTCAGATTGGCACGGGTTTCATGGACGGGATAGTACGTCTGATGTCAGAGAGGGGTTAAATGCAGCAGATTTTCTGCACAAAAATACAAAAGAAAAAAAAAGTTATTTTTTTAGTCATGGCCCGGTATTATTTTCTAAGGCTGGCGTCACACTCACCGTAGAAAAATACAGACCATATTGTACGGCCGTATTACACAGAACTGTTGCCGACATATTTATCCGTATTTCTTCCGTTGTCAAGTTGTGGCTGTGTATTTTGCGCATGTAAGCATGGGATCCGTACGGCGAGATTTTCTCGCCGGCTTGCAAAACCGACTTATAATGGATCCCAAATGACAGTTTTTTACATCACAAAAGAAAGAATAGATATATACACATAGGATACATAAATATATATATATATACATGTCATTGAGACATATATACTATATATACATATATTTATAGTTCATGCACTTCTACATAGTATAATAGCCGCTAATTCAATTGCCGCTTTTCTAAAATTACACAGCGCGACATGAAATGACATATGGTTTACATACAGTTAACCATGTCATTTCATGTAGTTTGATATATGGTTTTCACTAACAATTACATGAGTGTATGTGTGCAAAATTTCATACATGTAGGGTTAATTAAATGTGTAAATTCGTTGAAAAAAAAATGCGTGAGCTCCCGCGATATTTTGTCCGTCCAGACAGGGAAAGCCAGCGAGTGGGGGCAGATAATATAAGCCTAGGGAGGGTGCCCCCCCTGGCTACTAAGATCTGCCCCCAGCCACCCCAGAAAAGGCACATCTATGATGAGATGCGCCTTTTCTGGCACTTAGCCCTTCTAATCCCATTGCCCTGTAGCGGTGACTAATGGGTTAAGGCCACCTTGCTATTGAAAGGTGACTTTAAGCCAGGTTAATAATTGAGAGTTGTCAATTAGACAACTCTCAATTATTAATCCTATTGTATTAAATGTTTGCAAAAAACACAGACACATTAATTAAAAATTATTTTAATGAAATAAATAGACAGTTTTTGACCATATTTTATTTTACTGGTACTCCATCCGATTCCCTTGCTCTCCACTAATAAAAATAACATAATAAAGCAACATTATTCTTACCTCTCCGGCGCTCTGTCAGGTCCCCTGATGTAATCCTTCTGAAAGGGTTAACATGTTTACTGCGGGGACCGGAGCTAATGCTCCAGCGTCGCTGTAAACTCCCGAATGAATGAGTTCCTCTCCCGGCTGACAGGAGAGCAAGTGATTAGCTGGGAAGCTTAATTGATTGCTTCCCACATTAATCAGTTCAGGTCAGCCGGGGACTCCGCACAGCATCAGTGACGTCAGCGGAAAAAGGAACTCATTCATTCGGGGGTTTACAGCGACGCTGGAGCATTAGCTCCGGTCCCCGCAGTAAACATGTTAACCCTTTCAGAAGGATTACATCAGGGGACCTGACAGAGCGCCTGAGAGGTAAGAATAATGTTGCTTTATTATGTTATTTTTATTAGTGGAGAGCAAGGAATCGGATGGAGTACCAGTAAAAAAATATGGTCAAAAACTGTCTATTTATTTCATTAAAATAATTTTTAATTAATGTGTCTGTGTTTTTTGCAAACATTTAATACAATAGGATTAATAATTGATAGTTGTCTAATTGACAACTCTCAATTATTAACCTGGCTTAAAGTCACCTTTCAATAGCAAGGAGGTCTTAACCCATTATTAACCCATTAGCCACCGCTACAGGGCAATTGGAATAGACGGGCTAAGTGCCAGAAAAGGCGCATCTCATCATAGATGTGCCTTTTCTGGGGTGGCTGGGGCAGATCTTAGTAGCCAGGGGGGGCACAAAAACATGCACCCTCCCTAGGCTTATATTATCTGCCCCCACTCGCTGGCTTTCCCTGTTTGGTGGACAAAATACCGCGGGAGCCCACGCATTTTTTTTCAACGAATTTACACATTTAATTAACCGCTACATGTATGAAATTTTGCACACATACACTCATGTAATTGTTAGTGAAAACCATATATCAAACTACATGAAATGACATGGTTAACTGTATGTAAACCATGTGTCATTTCATGTCGGGTTCTCTAATTTCACAAAAGCCGGCAATTGAATTAGCGGCTATTATACTATGTAGAAGTGTATGAACTATATATATATATATATATATATATATATATATATATATATATATATATATGTATTGTATGTGTATATATCTATTCTTTCTATACTTTATTAAAGCTGTCAGTGTGATTTTACAGTATAGCCGGGGATGAATTGCCGGCTTTTCTAAAGGACACTGGTGTGTATTTCTTGCAAGTCACACGTGTGGTCCGTGTGTAATCCGTAGTTTTCTCGCACCCATAGACTTGCATTGGCGTACAACGGGCGTAATACGCTGACAATCGCAGCATGCTGCGGATGTCTTGCACCGTAACATACGGCCGAGAAAAGCACGCATGATCAGAGCTGCCCCATAGAGAAATATTGGTCCGAGTGTAATGCGTGATTTTCACGCCTCTCACTCGTCTGTATTCCTCCTTAGTGTGACGCCGGCCTAAAAAAAAAAACCTGGAATTTTAGAAATAATATTCTTGAAAGGATACCGTAGCTGGAGACCAGACTAGTCTGGCAATGTCCCCAGGCCGGATCTGGGCCCTGGAAAAGCCGGCCAGGGGCAGAGCCGATCTAGACTCGTTCTTGGCTATGGTCCATGGCGGTCTTAAAAAGGGTTAAAACAATATTGTATAAACTGTACCAACCTCCTGTAAAACTTGTCATTCTTTGGGATACTCTGTTGCAGCTGAGATCACCAAAATCCATGCCTTGAATATATTTTATAAGAGAAATGACCTACAGGCCAGGATTACATAATTCACACTTGTGTATTTTACATTTCCGCTTTTTTTTTGTTCATAGTGACTCCTCATCTTTGGCAAAATACTTCAGTTTGGACAACTACAATGAATATTCTCTCTTTGTAAATTCATGACCCTGAAAGTGAAAAAATCACCTGTCCTGGAGCTCCTGGCTTTATATCTCGGTATTCGAGTTGGACATAGTTTCTCTCCATCTCCTCAGCTGGGAGTTTCATTGAACTACAAGTGCATCATGTTATTGTATATCTATGTATTAAATCTTGACAGATTGTATATTTATTTTTGTAAAAAAAGGAAACTAAAAGCACTTGTAACTTGACATAAGATGATTGAAATGTTACGGCTCCAGTGTTTTTAATTTCTACGGTTTGTCTCATTAAATTGATACCAAATTGGTGGAATATGCCGCCACTACAATGGAAGCGGAGCCGCACGGTCACACACGTATGTCACTGCTGTGTGTTTCTTCCCTGTTGGCTGCTCGGTCATGATGTCATCGGGGTAAGCGGGTTACCGCCAAATGCTTTCCTGTTCTGTCCCGGAAGAGGAGCTGCTGCCACAGAGTCCAGAGCAATCTCTGTGCCCGCAACTCTATGCATGTCAGTAGGTGATCTGTGCCCCTCAGATATTGCCCCCCTCTCTATGTGCCCCAGTATGATCTCTGTGCCACCATGAGATCTCTGTGCCCCCAGCTGTATGCCCCCTGTGATTTCTGTGCTTCCCCGCTATGTCCCCCCCTGTGATTTCTGTGCCCTCCAGCTACATGCCCCCTGTGATTTCTGTGCCCCCCAGCTATATGCCCCCCTGTGATTTCTGTGCCCCCCAGCTGTATGCCCTCCTGTGATTTCTGTGCCTCCAGCTGTATGCCCCCTGTGATTTCTGTGCCCCCCAGCTATATGGCCACCTGCGATTTCTGTGCCCTCCAGCTACATGCCCCCTGTGATTTCTGTGCCACCCACCTTTATGCCCCCCTGTGATTTCTGTGCCCTCCAGCTATATACCCTCCTGTGATTTCTCTGCCCTCCTGTGATTTCTGTGCCCCCCAGCTGTATGCCCCCTGTGATATGTGTGCCCCCTAGCTATATGCCCCCGTGATTTCTGTGCCCTCCAGCTACATGCCCCCTGTGATTTCTGTGCCCCCCAGCTATATGCCCCCCTGTGATTTCTGTGCCCCCAGCTGTATGCCCTCCTGTGATTTCTGTGCCCCCCAGCTGTATGCCTCCTGAGATTTCTGTGCCCCCAGCTATATGCCCCCCTGTGATTTCTGTGCCCCCAAGCTATATGCCCTCCTGTGATTTCTGTGCCCCCCAGCTGTATGCCCTCCTGTGATTTCTGTGCCCCCCAGATGTATGCCCTCCTGTAATTTCTGTGCCCTCCAGCTTTATGTTCCCCCTGTGAAAAAGGTTCCCCAACTCTGCTTTAAATCTTCTGCCCAGGCCCTGGTGCTGCGCGCTCTCTCGGTGCACGTGTTGACCAAGGCTGCGGCGGCCTATGTGAGCGCAACCCTGTGCAAAAGTTTGAAAAGGCTGCCGCGCGCACGGACGCCTGAGCCTCACTATAAACAGCGCAGTCCTCATCAATCCCCGACCGGCATCCTGTTGTGAATGGACTTGAAATGAGTTCTGAGCAGAGGCTCCCTCTGGTGGTTACAAGCGGTACTGGACTGTCCAGTGAAGATTGTGAGGATTGGGAATCAGGTGTTACTGACTGGTCTTATATAAGGGAGTCACCTTCCCATCAGGGTTGCCGGTGATCAATTGTTCTGGTCTCAATCCTTGATTCCTGTTTCCTTTGTAGCCTGCTGTGTCGTGTCTGCATCTCCTGCTAACAGATAAGACATTTTCTTCTTTTTGCTTTTGTGCTTGATTTTTGCATTTTGTCCTGCACTTCTGTGGGGGCCTTCAGGGTCCCCTCCGGGGGCTTTTGCCCTCTCAGTTTTGTTCAGCCACTGATGTTTATACATTTGCTTTTTCCAGTTTTTTCAGTGGCTGCTGTTTTGATTTTGTTACACCAGAGAACTAATTTAGGTGGTAGAGGTCGTGTGATCTCAGGTGTTTTTGAAATTAGTAAAGTTGGTGCTTTTCAGGGTTTTTTGGGATTGCAGTAAGTGCCCTTCCTATCCTTTTCTATTTAGATAGTTTGGGC
Source organism: Oophaga sylvatica (assembly GCA_033576555.1). NCBI lineage: Eukaryota > Metazoa > Chordata > Amphibia > Anura > Dendrobatidae > Oophaga > Oophaga sylvatica. The sequence goes on along the minus strand of JARQOD010001958.1, from coordinate 37,042 downwards.
CCCAACGTTTGCTCATACTATTTTCTGTCTGTGTCAGTATTTCTTCTTGTCTAACCGCCATTACATGTTTGGGGGCTTTCTATGTTCTTTGGGGATCTGCTCCGGGACAGATAGCTTTCCTCTTTCTATCTTTAGGTATAGTTAGTTTCTCAGGCTGTGACGAGGCGTCTAGGACCAACGTAGGAACGCTCCACGGCTGCCTCTAGTTGTGATGGGTAGTCAGGGTACTGCAATCTCATAGATTCCAACTGCTCTGGTGTATTGCTTTTTTTTTACCTGCACTCCTCAGATACCAAATCATAACAGTATCACCGGCCAAAACTGAAAATTATATGGTACTCACAGAAGGGAAAAATATTGTGAAAGAAAAAAAAAAAAAAAAAAAGGTTGTCAGAGTTGTCAGAGATATTTTTCTGTTTGTTGCATTTTTTTTTTTTTTTTTTTTTCCCTCTGTATCTCTGGGTGCTGGGGAGGATTTTTTCTCTCAATGGAGTTTGCACAGTTGTCTGGCCGTGTGGATCAGCTTGCCACTGAGGTTCGGAGTATTGCTACCTATCTTGCTAGGTTGCCTGTTGTGGAACCTAGGATTCCCATGCCAGATTTGTTTTTGGGGGATCGAGCCAAGTTTCTGAATTTCAAAAATAATTGTAAATTGTTTTTTGCCTTAAAATCTAAGTCCTCAGGGAACGCAGCGCAGCAGGTTCAAATTGTCATCTCTCTCCTGCGCGGCGATCCTCAGGATTGGGCTTTTTCCCTGACACCTGGGGATCCTGTTTTGAGTGATGTTGATGCATTTTTTCAGGCCTTGGGGTTATTGTACGATGAGCCTAATGTCACTGATCAAGCTGAAATAGCCTTGTTGGCATTAAATCAGGGGCTTGATGACGCTGAGTTATACTGTCAGAGATTCCGTAGGTGGGCAGTCCTGACCAAATGGAATGACGACGCTTTGGCAGCCCTTTTTCGGAAGGGTCTGTCAGATAATGTAAAGGATGTTATGGTGGGATTCCCTGTCCCCTCTGGTCTCAATGATTCTATGTCATTAGCGATTCAAATTGACAGACGTTTGCGTTAGCGGAGAAGTATGCGTGGAATAGTGTTGCCTTGTGAACCTGCTTCTGAACCCATGCAGTGTGATAGAGTGGTTTCTGGGGCACAGCGTCATGAGTTTCGAAAGCGCAATGGGTTATGTTTCTACTGTGGTGATGCCTCTCATGCTATTTCAGTCTGCCCTAAGCGGGGAAGACGTTTTGCACGCTCAGTTGTCTTGGGTAGTGTTCAGACTAAGTTTTTATTAACTGTTACTCTGATATGCTCTCTGTCCTCATTTTCGGTTCAGGCTTTTGTTGATTCAGGAGCAGCTATTAATCTGATGGATTTTGACTTTGCCAAACGTTGTGGTTTTCCCATGATACCCCTACAGAAGTCTATTCCCCTACTGGGGATCGATTCTACCCCTTTGGCTGAGAATAAACCTCAGTTCTCTACTCAGGTGATAATGAGGGTTGAACCTGATCATCAGGAGAGCTGCAAATTTTTGGTTCTGTATAATCTGCATGACATTATCGTGCTGGGTTTCCCTTGGTTACAGTCTCATAATCCTGTTTTGGATTGGAAATCTGTGTCTGTAACCAGTTGGGGCTGCCAATGTGTTAATACCAACACTCCTGTTTTTTCTGCCTCCCCCCAGACTCAGGATGTTCCTGACTTTTTGATTGATTTTTCTGATGTGTTTAGCGAAAGTAAATCTGCATCCTTGCCTCCCCATAGGAGCTATGACTGCGCTATTGAATTAGTGCCTGGTAGTAAATTCCCTAAAGGTCGCCTTTTTAACTTGTCTGTACCTGAACATGACGCTATGCGGTCTTATATCAAGGAGTCTTTGGAGAAAGGTCATATCAGACCATCCTCTTCACCCTTAGGTGCCGGTTTTTTCTTTGTGGCCAAAAAGGATGGTTCATTAAGGCCGTGTATTGATTATCGTCTTTTGAACAATATTACTGTGAAATATCAATACCCTTTACCCTTGATTTCTGACCTGTTTTCCAGGCTGAAAAACGCTACTTGGTTTACCAAGCTTGACCTCAGGGGGGCATATAACCTTATTCGCATTAAGCACGGGGCTGAATGGAAGATGGCATTTAACACCCCTGAGGGCATTATGAGTACCTTGTGATGCCCTTTGGGCTCACTAATGCTCCTTCTGTCTTCCAGTCCTTCATGAATGACATTTTCAGGGATTTTGTGGATAAATTTCTGATTGTTTATTTGGATGATATCTTGATTTTTCCAATGACTGGGACTCTCATGTGAAACATATTCGAACTGTATTCCAGATTTTGAGAGAGAATGCTCTGTATGTGAAGGGATCAAAGTGTCTTTTTGGCGTACAGAGGATCTCATTTTTGGGATTTATTTTGTCCCCATCTGTTATTGAAATGGACCCGGTCAAGGTTCAGGCCATCTGTGATTGGGTCCAACCTACTTCATTAAAGGCTCTTCAAAGATTTTTGGGTTTTGCCAATTTTTATCGTAAATTTATTGGTAATTTCTCAGTTATTGTTAAATCATTAACTAATTTGACCAAAAAGGGTTCTGATGTGGTGAATTGGCCTCCTGAGGCAGTCTCTGCATTTCAGGAACTTAAGCAGAGATTCACTTCTGCTCCTGTTCTACGGCAGCCTGATGTTTCTCTGCCATTTCAGGTGGAGGTTGATGCCTCTGAAATTGGGGCAGGTGCCGTTTTGTCCCAAAGAGATCCAGAGACCTCTAAAAGTAACCCTTGTGCCTTTTTCTCTCAAAAATTTTCTCCTACTGAACGTAATTATGACGTGGGTAATCGGGAGTTATTGGCCATGAAGTGGGCTTTTGAAGAGTGGATACATTGGCTGGAGGGAGCCAAACATCAGGTGGTGGTCCTTACTGACCATAAGAATCTGGTTTATCTGGAATCTGCCAAGCGACTTAATCCTAGACAGGCCAGGTGGGCCTTGTTTTTCACACGTTTTAATTTTGTGGTTTCCTTTCTTCCTGGCACTAAGAATGTTAAGGCGGATGCCCTTTCAAGGAGTTTCCTTGCGGACTCTCCTGAGTTATCTGATCCTTCTGTTATTTTGAAAGAAGGTGTAGTTCTTTCCGCCATCTCGCCCAATTTGAGACTGGCTCTGGAGGGGTGTCAGGAGGATAGGCCCGAGCGCTGCCCTGTTGGGAAATTGTTTGTCCCGGACCACTGGAAAAAGAGTATGATGTCTGAGATTCATTGTTCCGCGTTGGTCGGTCATCCCGGAATTTTTGGTACCAGAGACTTGGTTAGTCGGTCCTTTTGGTGGCCTACCTTGTCTCGTGATGTCAGGGAATTTGTGCAGTCCTGCGGGACTTGCTCTCGCTCCAAGCCTTGCTCTCGCTCTAGTGGTTTGTTGATGCCATTGCCTGTGCCCAAGAGACCATGGACCCATATCTCTATGGATTTCATTTCCGACCTCCCTGTTTCTGAGAATGACCGTCATCTGGGTGATTTGTGATAGGTTTTCCAAGATGATACATCTTGTGCCATTACCTAAGTTGCCTTCCTCCTCTGAATTGGTGCCTTTGTTCCTTCAGCACGTGGTTCGTTTACACGGCATTCCTGAGAACATTGTGTCTGACAGAGGAGTCCAGTTTGTTTCCAGATTTTGGAGGACCTTTTGTTCTAAACTTGGTGTTCAATTGTCTTTCTCCTCGGCGTTTCATCCTCAGACCAATGGTCAAACTGAGAGAACAAATCAGACATTGGAGACTTATCTAAGATGCTTTGTGTCTGCTGATCAGGATGACTGGGTCTCTTTTTTGCCTTTGGCTGAGTTTGCTCTTAATAATAGGGCTAGCTCTGCCACTTTGATGTCTCCATTTTTCTGTAATTCTGGGTTTCACCCTCGATTTTCTTCAGGACAGACGGAGGCTTCTGTCTGTCCAGGTGTTGACTCTGTTGTGGAGCGTATGCAACAGATTTGGGACCAGGTAGTGCAGAGGTTGTCCCTCTCTCAGGAGAGGGCCCAGCGGTTTGCCAACCGGCATAGGACTGATGGTCCCCGGTTTAAAGTGGGGGACTTGGTCTGGTTGTCCTCAAAAAATATTCCTATGAGAGTGGCATCTCCTAAATTTAAGCCTAGGTTCATTGGATCTTATAAGATCATGGAGATTCTTAATCCTGTTTCTTTTCGTTTGCTTCTTCCAGGAACATTTAAGATCCATAATGTGTTCCACAAGTCCTTGTTGAAGAGGTTTGTTTGAGCCAGTGGTTCCTACTGCTTTGCCTCCAGACCCTGTTCTGGTTGAGGGCAATATGGAGTTTGAGGTTGAGAAAATTTTGAATTCTCGTTTTTCTAGACGGAAACTCCAGTATTTGGTTAAGTGGAGAGGTTATGGTCAGGAAGACAATTCCTGGGTGTTTGCTTCGGACATCCATGCTAGGAGACTCATCCGTGCGTATCATAGAACTCATCCTGACCGACCTGGTTGCTCAAGTGAGGGTTCGGTGACCCCTCCTCAAGGGGGGGTACTGTTGTGAATGGACTTGAAATGAGTTCTGAGCAGAGGCTCCCTCTGGTGGTTACAAGCGGTACTGGACTGTCCAGTGAAGATTGTGAGGATTGGGAATCAGGTGTTACTGACTGGTCTTATATAAGGGAGTCACCTTCCCATCAGGGTTGCCGGTGATCAATTGTTCTGGTCTCAATCCTTGATTCCTGTTTCCTTTGTAGCCTGCTGTGTCGTGTCTGCATCTCCTGCTAACAGATAAGACATTTTCTTCTTTTTGCTTTTGTGCTTGATTTTTGCATTTTGTCCTGCACTTCTGTGGGGGCCTTCAGGGTCCCCTCCGGGGGCTTTTGCCCTCTCAGTTTTGTTCAGCCACTGATGTTTATACATTTGCTTTTTCCAGTTTTTTCAGTGGCTGCTGTTTTGATTTTGTTACACCAGAGAACTAATTTAGGTGGTAGAGGTCGTGTGATCTCGGGTGTTTTTGAAATTAGTAAAGTTGGTGCTTTTCAGGGTTTTTTGGGATTGCAGTAAGTGCCCTTCCTATCCTTTTCTATTTAGATAGTTTGGGCCCCAACGTTTGCTCATACTATTTTCTGTCTGTGTCAGTATTTCTTCTTGTCTAACCGCCATTACATGTTTGGGGCTTTCTATGTTCTTTGGGGATCTGCTCCGGGCAGATAGCTTTCCTCTTTCTATCTTTAGGTATAGTTAGTTTCTCAGGCTGTGACGAGGCGTCTAGGACCAACGTAGGAAAGCTCCACGGCTGCCTCTAGTTGTGGTGGTTAGTCAGGGTACTGCAATCTCATAGATTCCAACTGCTCTGGTGTATTGCCTTTTTTTTACCTGCACTCTTCAGCTACCAAATCATAACAGCATCCGCTCCAAGTCCTCAGTACCTCCGACGCTGGGTGGACCGTGGACCCACCTCATCCTCCTCCATCTCAGGTGAGTACCAGGATGAAAGCTTTTTTATGTATATACAGCATTTGCAGATTGACCTACTGTATATAATGTGTATAGACTGCTGTATGTACAAGATATAGGTGATACTGCTGTATATAATCACTGTATCACCTATAATGTATGTACAGCAGTCTGTATACATTGTATAGGTGTAATGTATGTAGTACAGTTCATATAGCGTCTTGTGCTTGGGTGCGATGAAAATACATGAGACACAGGTTTGATATAGAAAGTCTTGTATTACTTCATACAAGTTGGCAAAAATAGTCACACAGTTTGCAGACACAGAAGCAGGAGACACAGCAGGCCAGAGTAATCTAAGCTCAGCAATCACTCTCCACAACAGGTTCAGGATCTTCTTCTCTGTTACCGTAAGTCCATGCAAACGTGGGTCTTTCAAAGAGCAGGGTTCAGAGTCCACAAGTGCTTCAGAGTTCCTCAGAAGGAATAGCTGGAGTACAAGGTCCAAGGCTTTAGGAGTCAGGTCACAGGTTCACTGCAGGCTAGATTCTGAAGCACTGATTGCTCAGCTGTGGCTGCTTAAGAAGCAAAAGGAGAGAATCAGGGCGGGAACATGCAAGCTGGAAACTCCATTTTGACTGAGGGCAAGATAGCTGCAGCAAGACAGAAAGTAAAATGGCTGACGAACAAACTGAGTTTCAGGAACATGTACACAGAACCTTACAATAGGTGATAGGTGACACTGCTACTGATGTGTATATATGTTATATAGGTGATACTGCTGTATATATATACTGCGACTATACACAGTATCACCTATATATTGTATATACAGCATTTGCAGTTTGACCGGTCTACTGTATATTGACTGTTGGATATACAATATATAAGTGATACTGCGATTATATACCGCAGTAGCAGCGTCATCTATATAATGTATGTACAACAGTCTATATACATTATATAGGTTAAACTGCGACTGCGGTATGTACGTTATATAGGTTATATCACTGTGTGTAATATACTGCGACCGCTGTGTATAGCCCATATAGGGCAGCCGCAGTGTATATGTGTGTGTGTATATGTGTATATATATACACATATACACACACACTGCGGCTGGCCTATATGTGCTATACACAGCGGTCGCAGTATATTACACACACTTGTATAACATACATACCACAGTCGCAGTTTCACCTATATAATGTCCTAGAATATAAGACATATTTCAGCTGCAGATGGAAGGAAGAGAGCCACAGTATTCATTACTGATGGGTAGGCGGAGCCCCAGATCAGGATGTCACCTCAGATCAAAAGAGTGATGACTGGCTGGCCCCTCCAGCTCGGGCTCCTCCTACTCAGCTCCAGTCTAAGATTTGAGGTCCAGAGGATGGTCGCTGCTAATGCAGCTCCTCAGAAGATTTTATTATTTTATATTCGGACAGGAGACTTGGATCACTAGTTGGTCTAGAGGTCTCAGGGGTACCAGCGCTGCTGTACCCCAACCTCTCCCTTGGCGGATCTGTATTTACTCAAAGTCCCTGCAGAATCCTTGCCGGCCCTGGGGGATGAGGAGAGCTTCCCTGGCGGGACGCAAACCACACGTGCGGTCACTGCGTTCTTCGCCCTGGGGGGAAGCATGGGCACAGCGCCAGAAACCCCTGAGGGTCCCTGTGGCGCCTTGGCTGGTGAGTACTCCACACAAATTTTTGATATAATTATGTGTGAGTGCTTTAGCGCCTGAATGAGCAGCGCTATTACTTGTGTCAGTATGCTTCAGCGCTGCTGTGACAGCGCTACTACATGTATGTCAGTATGCTTCAGTGCTGCTGTGACAGCGCTGTTACAAGTAGATGTGGTGATTTTTTGTCCGCAGGCAGATACCTGCAGGACAGAGAGGGAGCAGGAGCGGGGGAGTTCGCGCTCATTATTCGAGCTGGCGGGGGGCGTGGCCTAAATATTCCCGGTCTTCTGAGCAGGAAGACGCGCGCTCTGGCGTTTCTCCTGCGACCCCCTCACTGTGGCGGCCATTACTCAGGCTCCTGGGCTCCTCGGACCGCTCCTCTCCTCATAAGACACCACGGCCAGCTGGGTGAGTGCTGATTCCTCACCCCGCAGCGCAGCGATCGCTATCCTGCAGCTGCAGTCTCATCAGAGACATAAAAATTGGCTGGGGCTCACAAATATATATATTGTGGTGAGTTTGCAATATTAACCCCTCTGAGGGTTATTTCTACCAGCTAAATTTGCTGACTGAATACCGCTGGGGTAACCCTGCTTGGTGGAGCGTTAACCCTTCAGCGTTTGAAAAAAAAAAAAAAAAAAAAAACCGCATAGTTTTTGCTGGTATTACCGCTTTGACCTGCTCATACAGGTGAGACATGTCTGAACAGAGTTCAGATGCCGCGGATCACGTCCCAGTGCCATTGCGGCAATCAGATACGCAGACCTCCACAGCGTCTAGCGCTGCGGTCGACAGCGGTGGAAAATTGGATGATATCGCTCGATCGATTAACAACTTGTCTGACCTTTTAGGTCAATATGTGTCTGCTAATTCCTCTCAGAGGAAGCGACGCAGGCCGTTACCGGCCTCTACACGGAGCGAGTCAGATGTATCTGATATTGGGCAGAGTTCCCCTTTAAATTCGGATGGAGAAATATCCGATTCAGATGCGGACGAGCCGCAGGGGCGTTCCTCTATGGCGAAGCGTACGGAGGCATTAATTGAAGCCATGAGAGATATACTACAGTTACCGGAGGAGGTAACTAGTCGTCCTGGTAAATCAGCACGCATGTTCCAGGAGTCCCGTGCTTCGCGCACAACATTGCCAGCTCTGGATGAGCTTAATGGTGTAATAGAGGAGGAACGTCTATGTCCAGATAAGCATTTTCATGGAACGCATTTCTTTGATACACTTTATCCTTGCTCTGCGGAGTTAAAGGCTAATTGGACTTCTGCTCCTGAAGTGGATGTGTCTTTGTCTCAGCTTAGTAAATCCTCTCTACTCCCTATTAAGGGAAAAGCGAGCTTACAGGAGCCTTTGGATAGAAAGGCAGAATTGGCGGCAAAAGCAAGCTATGAGGCTGCGGGTCATGGATTTCGAGCAGTGCTAGGATCCATGTGTGCTGCTAGAGCTTCTCTAAGCTGGTTGGCACGTCTGAAGACGGAGTTGCAAAATGAATCTCCGTTATCTGAGATACGGGAAACTTGTGAATGGTTAGAAACGGCAGCCTGTTATATCTTTGATGCCGGTCTGGATACGGCATCTCTGCTGGCCAAAGCGCAAGCTTCAGCGGTCACAGTCAGAAGAGCTTTATGGCTCAGACAGTGGGCCGGGGACGCAGTTTCCAAACAAGGGTTGTTGGCCTTACCTTACAAGGGTGGCCATCTTTTTGGATCCGACCTCACAGAGCTGATTTCCAAGGCTAAGGCGAAGGAATCAGCATTACCACAGCGAAGGGCCATGGCCTCGGTGTCCAGTAAGCCTGGTGTCTATAGTGGTCGGCGGTCCTTTCGGGGCCGAGGACGATCTAGTCACTCCTCGTGGGGATCGGGTCGTCCTTCTTTCTCAGGAAAGAAATCCTCTCAGAAAACTCGTACTCCCTGGAAGCAGAGTTTCCGCCAGGACAAGCGGGAACTTGACAAGAAACCCGCAAAGTCGGATTGACGCCAGGGGTCCACTCGAGGATTCTCGAGTGGGGGGTCGCCTGCTTCTTTTCAAGGAGACTTGGATGGCTCGCGTTCCAGATTCCTGGGTAACGCGGATAGTGTCGGCAGGCTATTTCATAGAGTTTGCTTCTCAACCCCCAAATGTTTTTTGTCAATCTCACGTTCCGTCGGAACCCGAGCTTGTTGTCGCTCTACAGCGAGAGGTCGAATCTCTACTACAAAAGGGTGTAGTGATACCGGTTCCGTCAGAGGACCGAGGGAAAGGTTTTTATTCCAACCTTTTTATAGTTCCCAAAAAGGAGAACAAATTTCGCCCGATTCTGGATCTCAAGCGATTAAACCGGCATGTCCATGCCCGGAAATTTCGCATGGAGTCGCTTCGTTCCGTTGTGGCAGCTCTGTCACAGAACGATTTTCTGGTGTCAATCGACATTCGCGACGCCTATTTGCATATTCCCATCGGAAAGGCTCATCAGCGCTTTCTTCGATTTGCCATAGGTCAGAATCATTACCAGTTCGTGGCTCTGCCGTTCGGCTTAGCCTCAGCGCCAAGGGTCTTTACAAAAATTCTGGCGCCCCTCATGGCAATCCTTCGAAGGCAGGGGATTACGATTCTCCCTTATCTGGACGATCTTTTGATCATGGCTTCCTCGGAGGAGGAGGCGTTGACGGCTCGGGATTTGTCTCTTCAGTTTCTGAAGGACTTCGGTTGGCTGGTCAATTGGGAGAAGTCGTCCCTGGAACCATCGAGGACAATCCTCTTTTTGGGAATGCATCTCGACACGTTTCGGTCGGTAGTTTCCCTACCACCAGACAAACAGTCATGTCTTCTTCGACATGTACAGATTATGAAATCCTCAACGGCAATCTCCCTAAGGCAGTGTATGCGTCTTCTGGGACTGATGGTGGCGTCCATGGAGGCAATTCCTTTTGCCCAGTTCCATTCCAGGACTCTCCAAAGGTTCATCTTGAGTCGATGGAACCAGTCGCAATCGCTGGATTGCAGTGTCACCATTTCTCGCGCGGTGCGGGATTCTCTAGAATGGTGGTTACGTCCAGGGGCATTCTCCCTGGGGAAGTCTTTCCTCCCTCCGAAGTGGTCAGTCATAACCACCGATGCCAGCCTGACGGGCTGGGGGGGTGTTTGGAACAATCTCTGGATTCAGGGGGTATGGTCATCGGAAGAGTCTTTTCTTCCGATCAACATCCTGGAATTGAGGGCGATTTTCCTTTGCCTCCAACATTGGACGGTCCCTTTGAGCGGTCTGCCAGTCCGAGTGCAGACAGACAATGCGACGGCTGTCGCGTATATCAATCACCAAGGTGGGACAAGGAGTTCCAGACTCATGGTAGAGGTGTCCCGAATTCTGATTTGGGCAGAGGCCAGTGTACCAGCCATTTCGGCGATTCACATTCCAGGGGTTCAGAATATTACAGCGGACTTTCTCAGTCGCAGAAGGATGGATCCCGGGGAATGGAGCCTTCACCCGGAAGTTTTTGCACTACTGTGCTCTCGCTGGGGAACCCCCCAAGTGGATTTGATGGCATCCAGGTCCAATGCCAAGTTACCGACATTCATGTCCAGGTACAAGGACCCGAAGGCGGTGGCGGTGGATGCTCTAGTGGCTCAGTGGGATCAGTTCGAGCTGATCTACGTATTCCCGCCGATATCCTTACTTCCTCTAGTACTGCGTCGGATCAGACTAGAGAGAATTTCAGCTATTTTGATAGCTCCAGACTGGCCAAGAAGGGTGTGGTTCTCGACAATAATGTCGCTGTTGGCGGCACCTCCTTTTCCACTCCCTCTTCAACCGGACTTGTTGACTCAGGGGCCCGTTTGTCATCCGGACTTGATGTCCCTGCGTTTGACGGCGTGGCTCTTGAGACCGAAATCTTGACCCGTAGAGGTTTCTCAGCCGAGGTTATTGCTACCCTTCGTGCTGCAAGATGTCAGGCTACTACTAGGATTTACCACAAAATTTGGGAAACCTTCTTTTCGTGGTGTTTGGGGTCCTCTCGGAACCCGAGAAAATTTTCCATTCCCAACTTGTTGGCTTTTCTGCAGCATGGGCTAGACAAGGGTTTGGCAGTCAGCACTCTGAAAGGTCAGATTTCTGCTCTGTCTTTATTGTTCCGGAGAACCATTGCTTCAAATAGAGACGTGCTCTCCTTTTTCCGAGGTATATCTCGTAAGTTTCCGCCGCGGAAGGCTCCCGTGTGTCCTTGGCGGCTCAACCTTGTTTTGGAGGCTCTTCAGCATAAACCTTTTGAGCCTATGGTTTCTGCTAGCCTTTCTTTACTTTCTTGGAAGGTGGCTTTCCTTGTTGCAGTCACTTCTTTGAGGAGAGTTTTGAGTTGGCAGCTCTTTCTTGTTCGCCTCCTTTTCTGGAGTTTTTTCCGGATCGTGTAGTGCTTCGCACTCGGGGTGATTTTTTGCCTAAAGTGGTGTCACAATTTCATGTTAACCAGGATATTGTGTTGCCTTCACTCTGTCCGGATCCGAAGAATGCGAAAGAGCGAGATTTACACACATTGGATTTAGTGCGGGCCTTGAAGTTTTATCTATCTCTTACTCAAGGTTTTCGTAAGACGGACTCCCTGTTTGTGGTTCCAGCAGGTCGTCGGCGTGGTCAACGAGCTTCCAAGGATTCTATAGCTCGTTGGATCCGGTCAGCTATTTTGGAAGCTTACCGTCTTCGGGGTGAATCTTGCCCGATTAAGATTCAAGCCCATTCTACGAGAGCTGTGGCCTCATCGTGGGCTTTTCATCAAGGTGCCTCGGCAGTGCAGCTCTGCCGAGCGGCAACTTGGCGCTCTGTCCACACGTTTACAAAGTTTTATAAAGTGGACGTCAGTGCTTCCGCTGATGCAGCCCTCGGACGTAGGGTCTTGCAGGCAGCTGTAGTTTGAAGTTCTGGATGAACTTGTGTTTAGCGCTGGTTGCGCTTTGTTGTTAAGGTTGTTGGGTTTCTGCCTTTTGTTGGTTTTTCCCACCCTTATTTTTGAACTGCTTTGGGACGTCCCATCAGTAATGAATACTGTGGCTCTCTTCCTTCCATCTGCAGCTGAAACACGGATTTTGGTAAGAACTTACCTGTAAAATCCTTTTCAGCGAAGGAAGGAAGAGAGACACAGCACCCTCCCAAGGCAGAAGTGTGTTGATGTTTTCAGATGCAGCGCGACCCTTATCTGATAGCGATTATCTGGGCTGAGGTCAGCGCGCTAGGGCTCTGTTCCAGCATCGCCAGCTCATCGCAGTAGTCAGGTTCCGTGAGTAGTACCTGGAACTCTGTGGTTTTTGGCTTTCTTTGCATGCATAACCTGTATTCTTGTGTTTTTTCTCTGAAGTTCCTTCAGAAGGGGTTATGTTGCTCCGCTGGTGATCTTGGCTCTTTTCCTAAAAGCTTTGGTACGACTGGAGCTGAGTAGGAGGAGCCCGAGCTGGAGGGGCCAGCCAGTCATCACTCTTTTGATCTGAGGTAACATCCTGATCTGGGGCTCCGCCTACCCATCAGTAATGAATACTGTGTCTCTCTTCCTTCCTTTGCTGAAAAGGATTTTACAGGTAAGTTCTTACCAAAATCCGTGTTTTCAGCTGTTTCACACTTTTTTGTTAAAGTATATAATTCCACATGTGTTAATTCATAGTTTTGATGCCTTCAGTGTGAATGTACAACTTTCATAGTCATGAAAATACAGAAAAATCTTTGAATGAGAAGGCGTGTCCAAAGTTTTGGTCTGTACTGTATATATATATATATATATATATATATATATATATATATAATATAACGCTGGGAGCGTCACTCTGTTTGAAGCCTTTATCGACTGCGCAGTCTGGCTCCAGGCAGAAGACGGCATCCAGCGGTTACAGGTAAGAGGAGTGTGTATGACGCCGGAGATGGTGGTACGTGTAGACACTGGATGCATACCGCGATCTCTGGCGCCATACTTACTTGACCGGGAGGAGCGTTGCCGCGGCGCTTCTCTTCTCGCCGGAGACCCGGGCAGGAGTGCGAACGGAATCGCGCATAGCGCTATCCGGCGCCATTTTACTGAAGACACATTTGCAGTGTGTCTTCAGCAATATGGCGCCGGACAGCACGGTATGGGCATGCGCTTACTCCGGCGTCACACTCCGGCAGAACGGGACAGCGCTGGAGCACAGTGAAGAAAGGTGAGTGTATATATATATATATTTTTTTTAGCAGTTCCTGCAAGATGAAGGCATTGAAGCTATGGACTGGCCTGCCCATTCCCCAGACCTGAATCCAATTGAGCAGATCTGGGACAGCATGTCTCGCTCCATCCACCAACATCACATTGCATCACAGACTGTCCAGGAGTTGACGGATGCTTTAGTCCAGGTCTGGGAGGAGAGCCCTCAGGAGACCATCCGCCGCCTCATCAGGAGTATGCCCAGGCGTTGTAGGGAGGTCATACAGGCACATGGAGGCCACACACAGTACTGAGCATCATTTTGACTTGTTTCCACTTTAATTTTGTCTTGTTTTGATTTTCATTTGGACTTGTTTCCACTTTCATTTTGGAGGTCTCTTCAAATCCAGGCCTCCACTGGTTCAAAAATTTGATTTCCATTGATGATTTTTGTGTGATTATGTTGACAGCACATTCAACTTTATACACAACAAAGTATTCAATGAGAATATTTCATTCATTTAGATCTAGGATGTGTTATTTGAGTGTTCCCTTTATTTTTTTGAGCATGTATATTCTTTCCATTCTTTATTAAATATGTCAGTGTAATTTTACAGTGTAATGCACAGAATTGCTGGCTTTTCTAAAGGACACCGGTGCGTATTTCTCGCAAGTCACACGTTGTCATGGGGCAGGAGTAGGAATACAGGGGACGAGGAACCTGGCCCCTGAACTGCCCCTAAGGCTAAGGGAGGTCCCTGTCTTTCCTTCACTTGGGGTACACTTGAAGGTAGTGAGGCCCAAGTCAGCGACCTGTCTCCTGTTTAGCCCTGAGCTAAACCCCCAACCCCCTCCCCAGGAGGTGAGACAGAGAATAAAGTGAATTACACCGATATAACAAAAAGGAAAGACAGACACCTAGGGGTTAAATCAACTAAACAACAAACACTTAGCTTTCTCTGCTGCAATGCACAGCAGAGTAAGGCATCAGATCAGGGAAACAGCAGAAGTACCACTGCGCTCAGCAAGCTCCTGACTCCAGCTTGGTTGGTCTCCAAAAAGCAGAAGTATCACTAACAGTCAGCTGACCACTCAGGTGACCTTTTAAAGGATGGTGGGAGTGGTCACCGCCTTCTCCTGACAAGTCAGCAGCAATGTAATTCACCAGTGGCCACCGGGGGAAAGACTGACATTAACCCCGATGGCTGAAAGGAAAAAGGTTTTAATATAGAAAGCAAAATCTGCCACAGATCCCAAAGTGGATCGTGACACACGTCTGGTCCGTGTGTAATCCCTATTTTTCATGCCCCCATAGACTTGTATTGTCGATTCTCAGCCGAGATACCGTACAATCAGCATTCTGCGATTTCACTCGCACGTATAAAACGTGCGAGAAAAAATCGGATGATGGGAGCTGCCCCATAGATTAGCATTGGGACGAGTGCTATGCGATTTTTTTTTTTCTTATCGCCTAGAACTCTTCGTATTATACGATAGTGTGACTCCGGCCTTAATGTGATTCTCGTGCTCCAGGCGGCTTGTGTGCGGGGTTTCATGTGGTGCTTTGATTAGATATGCATCTGTATGGGCTTATGACAGGTCAATGATCCTTCAGTCACCTGCCCTCCTATATTACATACTGCATATACTATTGTGTAGTTACAAAAAAAAATGACATTCATAAAAATGGGGCACCTGCGCAGTAGCATCTATCGGAACGCAATAGATGCAACTGCGCAGGCCCCGCTGACCCCATTTTGGTAGAGAAAAAATTGCTCCATCAAAATGGCGCCTGTGCAGTAGCATCTTTGGGGATAGATGCTACTGTGCAGGCACAGCCGCACCATTTTGATGGAGCCAAATTGTTTTTTTTTTCCTCCAGCAAAACTGCGCCGGCGGCGCTTGTACATTAGTATCTGTTGGTATGAGATAGGGGTTACTACTCAGGCGCCATTTTGCTGGAGAAAAAAAATGTTGCGTCATCAAAATGGTGGCACTATTATGAAGTATAATATGTCATGAAAAGACGATCTCAGAATCTATGGGATGACTCTAAGCAGATGGGAAGTCGCAAACACTTCCTTCAGCATTACCTTTCTTGTTCTTTTTTCCATTCAGATGATGTTGATGGGTCAGTTGAAGCTTTTCTCAGTGTATTGGACACATATGATGCAGATCAAGATTGTGAACTGGATTTGGTCCATTTTGGGATTGGGAACATCAGTGAGAGTGACGTTGCCCTTGCAGAAACTTTCAACGGTAAGGGTCCCGTTACACATACCGACACACCAGCGATCCCGACAACGATATGCACGTGTCAGGATCGCTGGTGTGTCGCTACATGATCGCTGCTGAGCTGCCGCACGTCGCTTAGTTACCCGCAAGTGTACCATAGATACCAGCGCACTTGTGCAGGGAGCTGGTAACCAAGGTACACATCGGTTTCCAGGCGCCGCTTGGCGCTTAGTAACCCCTGTATGCCTTGGTTACCTGCTCCCCTGCAGCAGCGCGCTGGTATCTAATGTACACATCGGGTTTCCAGGCGCCGCCCGGCTCCTGGAAACACGATGTTTACCTTGGTTACCAGCTCCAGCTTGCTTATCGCTGGTCTCCCGCCTGTCACACGCAGCGATGCGTGCTGGCAAGCAGGAGACTAGCGATCAAAAAATGGTCCAGGACTAAAAACGTACTTACAACAGACCAAAATACCCACAATATCAGAGACTGAGCTGTTAGAGTTGGAAAGAGACTTTTCATTAGAGGAAGTCTCTGAGACTATTAATGAATTGAAGAAGGGGAAAAGCCCCGGCCCAGACGGGTATTCTGCGGGATTCTACAAGCAATTTTCATCATTATTAAGTCCAATATTTTTAAATTTGTGCAATTTCATTTCATCAGGAGGCTCTTTTCCTTCTCAGTCATTGATCGCCCATATTGCAGTAATCACCAAACCGGGTAAGGATCCCTCTGCGTGCGGTAGTTATCGCCCAATTTCGCTAATAAACCTAGATATCAAAATCTATGCAAAAATGATAGGAAAAAGATTATGCCCCCTATTACCTGAGCTGATAAATCAAGACCAGGTGGGATTTGTGCCAAGACGGGAGGCCAGGGACAACACCATCCGAACTATCTCTTTGATTGATAGGGCGGTCAAAAGAGAGGAACCCATGTGCATTCTGTCGATTGACGCAGAAAAGGCTTTCGACAGGGTGCACTGGGATTTTATATTTCAAACGTTAGAGGAATTGGCTTAAAAGAAACTATGCTCCGTAGGATTTCTGCCTTGTACTCATCTCCCAGTGCTCAAGTTAAAATCAATGGCGCACTTTCAAACACATTTTTAATTCGGAACGGCACGAGGCAAGGTTGTCCTCTCTCACCCTTGCTTTATATACTCACTATGGAACATCTAGTAACCGCGATACAGAATAATCCCTCCATTAGAGGCATAAAAGCCCAATCAGAAGAGCACAAACTGGCCCTTTTTGCAGATGATGTGCTATTGTATGTCTCTTCCCCAACTATGTCTCCCGAATATTATCTCAGAATTACATAGATTTGGTCGTCTGAGCAATTTCAAAATTAATACCCACAAATCGGAGATTCTCAATATCTCAATCCAACCAAGTGAGGTGGGGAGGTTGGCAGCTTCATTTCCCTTTAAGTGGCGTTCAGATTCTCTTACCTATCTAGGAATAAAAATCACCGCCAAAGTATCTAATCTTTATGAAGCGAACTTTAAGACAGCTTTACATAAAGCTGAGTTAGACTTAGAAAAATGGCATAAACTATCTTTATCTTGGTTTGGAAGTGTGAGCGCTAGTAAAATGGATCTCTTACCCCGTCTCCTATATTATTTCCAAACAATCCCCTTGCATTTACCTGCCTCCTTTTTCTCAAGTCTTAAAAAAGCGATTCCTCGATTTATTTGGTCACAAAAACGAGCACGTATTTCAGACTTTTTGTTAAGTAGATCGAAGTAACAAAGGGGAATATGTTGTGAATGGGTTTGAGATGAGTTCTGAGCAGAGACTCCCTCTGGTGGTTACAAGCGGTACTGGTCTGTTCAGTGAAGATTGTGAGGACTGGGAATCAGGTGTTACTGACTGGTCTTATATAAGGGAGTCACCTTCCCATCAGGGTTGCCGGTGATCAATTGTTCTGGTCTGAATCTTTCATTCCTGTTTCCCTTGTAGCCTGCTGTGTCGTGTCTGCATCTCCTGCTTACAGATAAGACATTTTCTTCTTTTTGTTTTTGTGCTATATTTTTGCATTTTGTCCTGCACTTCTGTGGGGGCCTTCTGGGTCCCCTCCGGGGGCTTTTGCCCTCTCAGTTTAGTTCAGCCACTGATGTTTGTACTTTTGCTTTTTCCAGTTTTTTCAGGGGCTGCTGTTTTGATTTTGTTACACCAGAGAACTAATTTAGGTGGTAGAGGTCGTGTGATCTCAGGTGATTTTGAAATTAGTAGAGTTGGTGCTTTTCAGGGTTTTCTGGGATTGCAGTAAGTACCCTTCCTATCCTTTTCTATTTAGTTAGTTTGGGCCCCAGCGTTTGCTCATACTATTTTCTTTCTGTGTCAGTATTTCTTCTTGTCTAACCGCCATTACTTGTTTGGGGGCTTTCTATTATCTTTGGGGTTCTGCTCCGGGGCAGATAGCTTTCCTATTTCTATCTTTAGGTGTAGTTAGTTTCTCAGGCTGTGACGAGGCGTCTAGGACCAACGTAGGAACGCTCCACGGCTGCCTCTAGTTGTGGTGGTTAGTCAGGGTACTGCAATCTCATAGATTCCAACTGCTCTGGTGTATTGCCTTTTTTACCTGCACTCCTCAGCTACCGAAACATAACAGGAATAGGTCTGCCAGATTTTGCTATGTACAGTATAGCGAAGCAGCAATTGGTACATGTATTTTAGATCTGTTTCATAATAAAAACAACAAAAAAATGGGTCACATTAGAAAATGATCTTAATGGACGTGACTCCCATATAGTTATCTGGTCCCCGACGGAAGAGCGGGATATACCTTTACCCTTCCTCACCAAAAACATGATATCATTTATTAAAAGAGGGATCCGAGAGCTGGGAGTCTCTTCGTCTCCTGGCCCCCTAACTCCTATATATGACAATCCATCCTTTCCTGCAGGATTAAAAAGAGACACTGATCTACATAAAAATAGAGCTTCATGCCCCATAGTCCATGATTATGTTACAAGGACAGGGATGAGGTCTCTCCAGGACATTTTTCGGGACAAGGAGCCGCCAACAGGTGCATGGTTCTTTTATGAACAAACAATAAAGAGTTTTATTAAAATAGCCAAACAATCCGATCCATACAGAATATTATCTCCGTTTGAGACTCTGTTTATCAGTAAATTCTTTAGACCACACTATGTCTTTATTATACAAAACCTTCCAAGAAGGGCAGACCCCATCGTGAGATTTCCCAGCATTTTTTTCAAAATGGGAGATTGACTTGGGTAGACCCTTATCAGTTGAAGAAAGAACAAAGATTCTCTTATGCACATTCAGGTCATTGCTCTGTTCGACATCACAGGAGAGGAGCTACAAAATCTTGTCCAAATGCCCATCAGATTTAAACTTAATTTATCCAACAACACCGGATACGTGCTGGAGATGCTTAAAAGACAGAGGCTCATTTGCACACATTTGGTGGCACTGCCCACTCATACAGAAACTGTGGTTAGCATCCTTTGATCTCTTCAACAGACTGTCTATAACCAAAATTACACCCACAATGGCGGTGGCCCTGCTGTCCTTGCGTAGCTCCTCGATTTCTAGATTTAAGAAAGGTCTTCTTAGGCATATTCTCACTGCAACTAGAAATGTGATTCCTAGATTTTGGAAACAGGAAAAGGTTCCCTCGCGCTCTGAGTTGGTGATGGAACTCAACGGCATATATAGAATGGAACAACTGATAGGACAACTGAATGGTACCACAGGAAAGGTATATAACACTTGGACCCCCTGGGTTATGTTTAGAGAATCATCGGAATTGGACTCTTGGTTGATAGACCCATGGATGATGGGTCATATGAGTTTATCTACTGGATGGAGCCACATCTCCTACCCCACTCCTTAAAATCCTCACCCCTCCCCACCCTTTTTTTTTTCTTTTCTCTTCTTTCCCCCTTGTTTCTTCTCTATCTTCTCTATCTTCTTCACGAATCCCCATACCAATATTCAATTCACCTGTAAATATCCCCCATTTTCAGTGAGCGCCCAGGGCAACGGACCGAGCTGTGCTACCCGTGACATTCCCCATAGAAATCGACGGGCTCGGTGCCGAGTACCCCACGGCCCTGGCGGACGACTCATCTCTGGCGTCATGAACAGGATTGCGTGCCCTGCAGCAACGGAGTAATTTGTGCCCGTTGCCACCGGGTACTGTGTGCCTCACTAAAAGACTGTTGTATATAGTGGTGAAGATTTCCCGCCATTTGCCCGCCATCGCCCGCCATTTACAGCTCCACGGCGCGAAAACTAGTGGGCGTACCTGCAAAAGCGCGCTGAGTCCTGGACACGCCCCCAACGCTGACGCGGCGGCAGGTCCTGGGAGAGCTTCAGTGAACGCTCTGACGTCAGAGCGCCGGCGACGCAGGTCCTTCTACACCGCTGTGCCCTGCGGAGCTGCAGCCTTCAGAGAAGGTAGGCCACGTTAACTAGGGGGGCGCAGACATGTCGCAGCCGCAAGCTGACAGCGCGGCCGAAGGGCGACCGCCCTAATGACTTACCAACCGGCGCTGCCGCGCAGGCTGGAAACGCTGGCCCCTCACCTGGTCCTGTGGCCCCGATAGTACCGCTAACGCTGCCATACATGCCTGGAGCGAAGTGGCTCCTCAGTACAGTGGCAAGCCAGACACCCTGTCAGGGTTCAAGCGAAAAATATGCAGCATAATGGACATGTACCCTATGACAGAAAAGCAGAGAGCTGCAGTGGTAGTGGGACAATTGACTGGTGCTGCAGAGAGGGAAGTAGAGACATGGTCAGCTGCAGACCAGGAATCAGTGCTTGGAATTTTCTTAAAGCTACAGACTATCTTTGAGGACCGCACTGAAACAGATCTCCGGATGAGGTTTTACCAATGCTCCCAGAAACCAGATGATAGCATTAGGGACTATGCCTGCCGACTACAAGGGGTCCTGCGAGCTCTCAAACAGGTTAACCCCATAAGTGTTATCAATGAAAATAAAATGTTAAAGGAACAATTTGTACGGGGACTGAGGTCCCAAGCTGAAAGCAGGACTGTGCACTGGTGGTCCTTGGATCATCCTGATGCTACCTTTGATGCCCTTAAGGATATGGCTATAAAAGGACTGCGACCCCTGGAAACACCCGAGATGGCAACCCAGTGTCACCCGAGTGAAGCCACCCTAAAGCCAGCAGCATCCACCTTTTCCCCGCTGGTTGCGGAAGCCAAAACGCAAGTGGCGCCCCCTACTGAGCTGGACTGTCTGCGCTCAGAAGTGCGCCAGCTGACCAAAAACCTGGCCACTGTAATGAGTGCCCTGCAACTGCCGACGGAGGAAGAAGGAAAGATCCTGCTAGCTGACTGCCCAGAAGATGTCCCTTGGATGAACCGGAGGAGAAGGAGGACGTCGCCCCACCGGAGGAGGACAACGCCACCTCCAGGAAGGACCCGCGACCAGCATCATCCTCGCCGAGAGATCATCTGCTACGGCTGCCACAGAGAAGGTCACCCAGCAGGTCGGTGTCCTTTAAACGAGCAAATCCTGGGTCCGAGGGCCAACACCCAGGAATAGACTCCTCAGGCCCCTCAGACTGGAACCGCAGGTTTGTGGGAGGAAGACCATACCTGTCCATCATACTGGACGGGATCGCAATCCCTGCCCTGCTGGACACTGGATCTCAGGTAACCGTCATACCTGATGTTCTTTACAATAGATACTGGTCCAGTGACGGTCTCCAACCCCCAAACCCTGACTTTGCCGTATACGCCTCTAATGGCCTCCCTCTTGACTTACTGGGGGCTAAAAACGTAGACGTAAAAGTGGGGAGAGTGGAGCTAAAAGATCAGGGACTTCTTGTAGTGAAGACTGTTAATGAGGAAAATGGGTTGAATGTGGTTTTAGGCACTAACATTATTAGTAACTGTTTGGAGGAGGTTGTGTTTTTACTCCAACAGCTCGCCGAAGTTGCCAGACCAAGGCAAAAGGGAGTGATCCGGAAGGAGATCCGGACCCTGATGTGCCAGCAGCAAGTGAAACTGACCGGTGGTGAGATTGGTAATGTACGGGTAACAGACCCGAACCCCATTGTGATACCCCCAATGAGTGAAATGCTTATTTGGTGTAGAGCAGCAATAGGTCTGAGAGGACAGAACTACCAAGCAGTAGTAGAGCCCCATTGTTCAGAACACAGACCTACACTCTTGACTGCCAGAGGGGTAGTGGAGGTACATACTGGGAGGGTGCCAGTGCGTCTTCTCAACTGGGAGAGGATGAAGCCAAATTACCACGTTATGCCACTGTTGCTAAGTTACATGCTGTGGATAATAACTCCATTCACACGACGGAGCCCTTAACCTCCCCACAACCAGTGGAGGATAACAGTCCGACCACCCAGGTGGAGGATTGGTGTCAGCAGCTCCATGTCGGGACAGACACCACTCCAGCCCACCAGAAACAAGGAATATACTGAGTAGTTCAGGAGTATGCACAGGTATTCAGCAAACACCCACTCGACTTTGGGAAAATTAAAGGGGTTCAACATCACATCCCCACAGGCAATCATCCTCCATCAAAGAACGGTACAGGCCTATACCACCAGCACACTACCAGAAAGCCAAGGAAATGTTGCGTGATATGAAGGAAGCAGGGGTGATAAGGGATAGTTGCAGTCCCTGGGCAGCACCTCTAGTCCTAGTCAGGAAAAAGGATGGAAGCATGAGAATGTGTGTAGATTACGGACAAGTAAATCGCATTACACATAAAGATGCATACCCTTTACCACGCATTGAGGAATCCTTAGCTGCACTAAAGACTGCTAATTACTTTTCCACCCTTGACCTTACTAGTGGGTACTGGCAAGTAGCTGTGGCTGAGGAGGATCGGGAGAAGACGGCTTTCACCACCCCGATGGGACTCTGTGAGTTTGACAGAATGCCGTTTGGACTCAGCAGAGCCCCTGAAACGTTCCAGAGAGTGATGGAGAGCTGCCTGGGACATCTCAACTTTGAAACTGTGTTGCTGTACCTGGACGACGTAATTGTGTACTCCAAGACGTATGAAGATCACCTGAAGCACCTGGCGGAGGTATTCGAGTCACTGTCCAAGTATGGGATGAAACCGAAGCCTTCAAAGTGCCATCTGCTCAAACAAAAGGTACAGTATCTGGGACATATTGTCAGCTCAGAAGGAGTAGCGCCAGACCAGAAATGGCCGGAGCCGAAAAATCTCAAGGAGGTGCGACAGTTCCTGGGACTGACAGGATACTAGCGGAGGTTTGTGAAAGATTACACCAAGAAAGCAGCGCCTCTGCAAGACCTCCTGGTAGGACAATCCCTCAAGAGCAGAAATTCTCCATTCCACTGGGATAAAGAACAGGCTGAGGCATTCAAGGAAATGAAGGAGATCCTGACAGGTGATGAGATCCTAGCCTATCCTGACTACAGCCAGCCGTTCCTGCTGTATACTGATGCCAGCAATGAAGGATTGGGAGCTGTCCTCAGTCAGAAGCAAAATGGCCTGGAGAAAGTCATTGTCTATGCAAGCAGGAAGCTCCGCCCGACCGAGAGGAACCCAGAGAACTATAGCAGTTTCAAGTTGGAGTTCCTGGCACTGGTCTGGGCCATCACAGAAAGGTTTAAGCACTACCTAGCCTCCAGCAAGTTCACTGCCTACACTGATAATAACCCTTGACGCATCTTGAAACAGCTAAGCTGGGAGCCATGGAACAACGCTGGATGGCTCGGCTGTCCAACTACCAATTCACAATCAAGTACCGAGGGGCCGCAAGAATGCCAACGCTGATGCCCTATCCAGGATGCCTCATGAATCGGACACAGAAGAAGAAGTGGATGATCTGGAAGAGATTGAACTACCTGCCTTTCACAGGAATGGGATGATCCACGAGCAACAAGCCTGCAGGAGGTCGCGTGGTAAGACGTTAAATCCTTTACCTCACCACAGCTGGAAGGAGACTCAGGACAGCGATCCAGTTGTCAGCCGAATCAAGGAGCTGATAACTCAAGAAGGTTCCTCCTTGGAGAAGGATGCGCCTCACAAGCAAAGCAGCTGTGGAATGAGAGAAGCCGGTTGTTCATCTACCGTGAGAAGCTGTGCTGGAGGTACGTCAACCCAAGGACCTATGAGATGGTATGGCAGATAGTAGTCCCCAGAGCAGACATCCAGATGGTGTTAGAAGCCTACCACGATCAAGCGGGACACTTTGGCTGGAAGAAGCTGGAGACCCTGTTGAAGTGTCGTTTCTACTGGGTGGGAATGCGCAGCTCCATTGAGAGGTGGTGCCAGAACTGTGGACCCTGTGGCCTCAGAAGAAAAGACTACAGCAGTCAGAAGGCACCCCTGCAAACCCATCAAGATGACTCGTCCCTTGGAGATCGTGGCCCTGGACCATGTCAAGTTGTCACCCAGCCGGTCAGGATACTCCTATGCCCTGACTATGGTGGATCACTACTCCAGGTTCCTAGTGGTCGCCCCTGTCAAAGATCTGACGGCAGAGATAGCAGCAAAGACGTTCCAAGCGTATTTCTGCAGACCACACGGATATCCTGAGCAGGTGCTAACTGACCAAGGCCCAGCCTTCGAGGCCAAATTGTTCAAAGAGTTCTGTCACTTGTACGGGTGTAAGAAGATAAGAACCACCCCCAAACCAATGGTCTCTGTGAGAAGATGAATCACATCGTCATTGACCTGCTGAAGACTGTACCACTCGAGGAGAGAAATCGGTCGCCAGACTTACTACCTGACCTGGTAGATCTGTACAATCACATACCTGTGAGTTCCACCAATTGCACCCCAGCTTATCTCATGCGGGCAAGACCAGGAAAGTTGCCCATGGATCTGGAGTTTGGTGTTGTAGAACCAGAAGCAGATGTGACTACTGAAGACTGGGACACCAACAGACAGGAACAGTACAGAAAAGTACAGGCCTGTGTTGAAGATAGTCTCAATCGAATAAGGGATAAACAAGAAGATCGCTACAACAAAAGTGTGCCAGCTGAACCTTTGCACCTGGTGAAGTCGTACTGAAAAGAAAGAGGAGGATACACAAACTTGACGATCAATGGGAAAGAGAGCCCTACATCGTACAGAATTCAAGGTTTGACAACAAGAAAACGTGCATAATAAGCAAGGATGGAGGAAGAACGACTGCAACTGTATCCAGAGACCACCTAAAGTTGTGTCCGGATCCGTTAAAGCTTCAGGAAGAAGAACCTGTTGTCAATCAGGAAGAGCGTGATGAAGCAGTCATACATACAGACTTAGGAGATTTCCCCGCGGATTGGCCCAGAATTGGAGAAGCTGTAATCATTCCTGTGCTTCAATTCTATCAACCACAAGGAGAACCTCTACTTCAGTTGCACCAGTTGTTGCAGTAGAGTCAGTCCCAGAGGAACCTGCCCCAGCAGAGCCCCAAGAAGCGGAATCTCAAGAAGCTGAATCTCAGGAAGAAGGATCCCCTGCAGAAGTCGAGCCAGTGCACCCAGCTCACAGTATACTTGCCAGATCCCTAGAGAGGCTAAGGCAGTACTACAACCTACCTGCACGCAGGAATAACAGGGTAACTGACACCTCACCTACCACTACACCACGTAGGTCAGTACGCATAGCAAGGGGGCAATTACCTGTTAGGTACAGAGAGTAGGACCTAACTCATGAAAATAATTATCAAGAACCACTGTATATAAATGTATATATTGTTGCTATAATAAACTATTTTTCCTTTTAAAATTGAAACAAGTGGAATGGACATTATTTTTACTTGTTTTCCCTACCCTTTTTGAGCATCCTTTTCCAAAAGAGACTGGGACTTTTATGGTTGCTCAATTCCTCATTGTGTTAATGTATATAGTTGTTCATTTACCGTTATGCAACAGTTCAAGAGTGCCTTACCTCCTGTAAAGGAAGAGTTATTTATACAATGTTTATTGTTCTTTGTTTTGTATTTCAGCCCCGGAGTGCTGAGTTCTACTAGGGGGAATGTGGAGCCCAGCTGCGACTGAATCCATATCTCCCAGAAGGGTGCACTGAAAGAATACACCACTAGAGGTCATTATACACATGCACACACATTCACTTATCCCAAAGACCACCAGAGGGAGCTGTTTTAGACATATAAAAGAGAGGGAACACAGGAAACACTAAGTCATTCAGACAGTGAAGTTAGTTCAGTGCAGCCATCTTAGAGGGCTCAGTCAGTCAGTCTGCAGGAAGGTGAAGTGCAGAGCTGAGATTGAGAGGCTGCAGAGCTATTCAGTTCACAAGCAAGTGGAGTCTAGTAAAGAGTGAAACAGCAATCACTCCAGCCTAGTCAGAGCTGAATTTAGGAGTGTAGCTCAGAGAGAAAGCGTGCCGACGCTTAGAGAGCGGCGAAGAGGCAGCCCACCAACTGCCAGTGTGTGATCGTGTGAGGATCGGGTAGGCCGAAGGCGAGTGGAGAGTTAATGAGACAAAGGAGCCTTAATAGCTTACCTCAGCAAGTATTCACCGGACACAGGGGTCCGAGCCTATAGGGATCTCCACGACCCATTAGGAGAACACCGGAGTTCCTGGAGGACTACAAGTCCCAGGAGTACCACAGAGCTGATACGTAGCAGGATCAGGAGGACGGAGTCTAGCAGTGCACTGCAAATAGAGACTGTGTACTTCAAGAAGAGGTCCAATCACAAGGTCAGCCAGGTGCAGACGGAGACCAAGTTAGACCTACGTAGCTACAAGCAGGTCAGGACTTTATCACATAAAGGCAAGGAACAGGAGGCCACACACCTACTCAGTGGAGGAATCTGGATGTGCACCCTTCAACCCACAGTGCTCCGGGAAGTGCCTGCAACATCTTCAGTAAAGGTACCAAAGTGACTTATGTGTGTGTCTCCCTTATTGCCCCTGACTGACAGGTCCCCGTCTGTCTTGCATTCCTACACATCTATCTGCCCTGGAGGAGAACCCAGCCTTACTTGTGGAAGGCTTACCATCTAGCTGCACAATATTAACCCCTTCACCCCCAAGGGTGGTTTGCACGTTAATGACCGGGCCAATTTTTACAATTCTGACCACTGTCTCTTTATGAGGTTATAACTCTGGAACGCTTCAACGGATCTTCGCGATTCTGAGATTGTTTTCTCGTGACATATTGTACTTCACGTTAGAAGTAAAATTTCTTCGATATAACTTGCGTTTATTTTTGAAAAAAACGCAAATATGGCGAAAATTTTTAAAATTTTGCAATTTTCAAACTTTGAATTTTTATTCCCTTAAAACAGAGAAATATATCACACAAAATAGTTAATAAATAACATTTCCCACATGTCTACTTTACACCAGCACAATTTTGGAACCAAAATTTTTTTTTGTTAGGAAGTTATAAGGGTTAAAAGTTGACCAGCGATTTCTCATTTTTACAACAAAATTTACAAAGCTATTTTTTTTAGGGACCACCTCTCATTTGAAGTCACTTTGAGGGGTCTATATGGCAGAAAATACCCAAAAGTGACACCATTCTAAAAACTGCACCCCTCAAGGTACTCAAAACCACATTCAAGAAGATTATTAACCCTTCAGGTGCTTCACAGGAACTAAAGCAACGTGGAAGGAAAAAATGAATATTTAACTTTTTAGCCACAAAAATGATCTTTTACAAACTTTTTTTTATTTTCACAAGGGTAAAAGGAGAAAATGGACAGATAAGGTTGTTATGCAATTTCTCCTGAGTACGCCAATACCCAATATGTGGGGGAAAACCACTGTTTGGGCACACGGCAGAGCTCGTAAGGGAAGGAGCGCCGTTTGACTTTTTCAAACTAAAATTGGCGGGAATTGAGATTGGACGCCATGTCGTGTTTGGAGAGCCCCTGATGCGCCTAAACAGTGGAAACCCCCACAAGTGACACCATTTTGGAAACTAGACCCCCTAAGGTACTTATCTAGATCTGTTGTGAGCACTTTGAACCCCCAAGTGTTTCACAAAAGCTTATAATGCCTGGGTGTGAAAAAAAAAAAAAAACAATTTTCCACAAAAATGATTTTTTAGTCCCAAATTTTTGAATTTTCCCAAGGAAATTGGACCCCAAAAGTTGTTGTACAACTTGTCCTGAGTACGCTGATACCCCATATGTGGGGGGGGGGAACTGTTTGGGTGCATGGCAGGGCTTGGAAAGAAGTATAACGTTTGGAATGCAGACGTTGATGGGGTCATGTTCCGTTTGCAGTGCCCCAGATGAGCCTAAACAGTGGAAACCCCCCACAAATGACCCCATTTTGGAAACTAGACCCCCTAAGGAACTTATCTAGATCTTTGGTGAGCACTTTGAACCCCCAAGTGCTTCACACAAGTTTATAATGCCCGGGCATGAAAATAAAAAATCCTATTTTTTTCCCACAAAAATTATCTTTTAGTCACTAATTTTTTATTTTCCCAAGGGTAACAGGAGAAATTGGACCACATAAGTTGTTGTCCAATTTGTCCTGAGTACGCTGATACCCCATATATGGGGGGGAACCACTGTTTGGGCGCACGGCAGAGCTCGGAATTGAAGGAGCACCATTTGACTTTTTCCAACCAAAATTGGCTGGAATTGAGATTGGATGCCATGTTGCATTTGGAGAGCCCCTGATGTGCCTAAACAGTGGAAACCCCCCACAAATGACCCCATTTGGGAAACTAGACCCCCTAAGGAACTTTTTTAGATCTTTGGTGAGCAATTTGAACCCCCAAGTGCTTCACACAAGTTTATAACGTAGAGCCGTAAAATTTAAAAATCATATTTTTTCCACAAAAATGATCTTTTCACCCCAATTTTTATTTTTCCAAGGGTAACAAGACTCCAAAAGTTATTGTGCAATTTGTCCTGAGTGCGCTGATACCCCATATGTGGGGTAAACCACTGTTTGGGTGCATGGCAGAGTTTGGAAGGGAAGGAGCGCCGTCTGACTTTTTCAACGCAGAATTGGCTGGACGCCATGTCGTGTTTGGAGAGCTCCTGATCTGCCTAAACAGTGGAAACCCCCATAAATGACACCATTTTGGAAACTAGACCCCTCAAGGAACTTATCTAGATGTGTGGTGAGAACTTTTAACCCCCAGGTGTTTCACTAAAGTTTATAACATACAGCCGTAAAATAAAAAATCTTTTTTTTTTTTACAAAAATGATTTTTTTCGCCCCCAATATTTTATTTTCACAAGGGTAACAGAAGAAATTGGAACCCAAAAGTTGTTGTCCAATTTGTCCTGAGTACGCTGATATCCAATATGTTGGAGAAAACTACTGTATGGGCGCACGTCAGGGCTCGGAAGGGAAGTAGTGACGTTTTGGATTGCAGACTTTGATGGAATGGTCTGGGGGCGTCATGTCACATTTGGAGAGCCCCTGATGCACCTATACAGTGGAAACCCCCCACAAGTGACCCCATTTTGGCAAATAGACCCCACAAGGAACTTATCTAGATGTGTGGTGAGCACTTTGAACCCCGAAGTGCTTCACAGAAGTTTATAACGTACAGCCGTAAAAATAAAATATCCTTTTTTTTTTACAAAAATGATATTTTCGCCCCCAATATTTTATTTTCACAAGGGTAACAGGAGAAATTGGTCCCCAAAAGTTGTTGTCCAATTTGTCCTGAGTACGCTGATACCCAATATGTGGGAGA
This sequence comes from Oophaga sylvatica, assembly GCA_033576555.1. Classification (NCBI taxonomy): domain Eukaryota; kingdom Metazoa; phylum Chordata; class Amphibia; order Anura; family Dendrobatidae; genus Oophaga; species Oophaga sylvatica. The sequence continues at coordinate 7,899 of JARQOD010001958.1, read as the reverse complement.
AAACTACTGTATGGGCGCACGTCAGGGCTCGGAAGGGAAGTAGTGACGTTTTGGATTGCAGACTTTGATGGAATGGTCTGGGGGCGTCATGTCGCATTTGGAGAGCCCCTGATGCGCCTAAACAGTGGAAACCCCCCACAAGTGACCCCATTTTGGAAAATAGACCCCACAAGGAACTTGTCTAGATGTGTGGTGAGCACTTTGAACCCCGAAGTGCTTCACAGAAGTTTATAACGCACAGCCGTAAAAATAAAAAATCTTTTTTTTTTTTTGCAAAAATGATTTTTTTTGCCCCAATATTTTATTTTTACAAGGGTAACAGGAGAAATTGGACCCCAAAAGTTGTTGTCCAATTTGTCCTGAGTACGCTGATATCCAATATGTGGGAGAAAACTACTGTATGGGTACACGTTGGGGCTCGGAAGGGAAGTAGTGACGTTTTGGATTGCAGACTTTGATGGAATGGTCTGGGGGCGTCATGTCGCATTTGGAGAGCCCCTGATGCGCCTAAACAGTGGAAATCCCCAACAAGTGACCCCATTTTGGAAAATAGACCCCACAAGGAACTTATCTAGATGTGTGGTGAGTGCTATGAAGCCCCAAGTGCTTCACAGAAGTTTATAATGTACAGCCGTAAAAACAAAAAAATAATTTTTTTTGTACAAAAATGATATTTTCGCCCCCAGTTTTTTATTTTCCCAAGGGTAACAGAAGAAATAGGACAAATTGCACAATAACTCTTGGGGTCCAGAGTACGCTGATACCCCATATGTGGGGATAAACTACTGTTTGGACGCATGGCAGAGCTGAGAAGTGAAGGAGCACCGTTTGACTTTTTCAACGCAGAATTGGCTGGAATTGAGATCAGACGCCATGTCACATTTGGAGAGCCCCTGATGTGCCTAAACAGCGGAAACCCCCCAATTCTAACTCCAACCCTAACCCCAACACACCCCTAACCCTAGTCCCAACCCTAACCACAAACCTAACCCTAACACACCCCTAATCCCAACCCTAACCCTAATCCTAACTTTAGCGCCAACCCTAACGCTAACTTTAGCCGCAACCCTAACCTAACCCTAATGGGAAAATGGAAATAAATACATTTTTTTAATTTTATTATTTTTCCCTTACTAAGGGGTGATAAAGGGGGGTTTGATTTACTATTTATACCGGGTTTTTATGATTGGCAGCTGTCACGCTAAAAGACGCTTTTTATTGCAAAAATAGTTTTTGCATCATCACATTTTGAGAGCTATAATTTTTGCATATTTTGGCCCACAGAGTCATGTGAGGTCTTATTTTTTGCGGGACGAGTTGACGTTTTTATTGGTATCATTTTTGAGCACGTGACGTTTTTTGATCGCTTTTTATTTTGATTTTTGGGAGGTTAGAATGAACAAAAATCAGCAATTCATGAATTTCTTTTGGGGGAGGCGTTTATATCGTTCCGCGTGTGGTAAAATTGATAAAGCAGTTTTATTCTTAGGGTCAGTACGATTATGGCGATACCTCATTTATATCATTTTTTCATGTTTTGGCGCTTTTATAGAATAAAAACAATTTTATATAAAAAATAATTATTTTTGCATCGCTTTATTCTGCGAGCTATAACTTTTTTATTTTTTCGCTGATGATGCTGTATGGTGGCTCGTTTTTTGCGGGACAAGATGACGTTTTCAGCGGTACCATGTTTATTTATATCGGTCTTTTTGATCGCGTGTTATTCCACTTTTTGTTCGGCGGTATGATGATAAAGCATTGATTTTTTGCTTCTTTTTTTTTTTTTTAAGGGGTTCACTAAAGGGGTTAACTAGTGGGACAATTTTATAGGGGGGTCGTTACGGACGCGGCGATACCAAATATGTGTACTTTTATTGTTTTATTTTTTTTATTTACAGGAAGAAGTGAATTTATTGGGGAATATATATATTTTTTTTTATTTATTTTGGATTTTTTTTTAAAACATGTTTATTTTTATTTTTTTAACTTTTTTACTTTGTCCCAGGGTGGGACATCACTGTATTTTATCAGATCGCTGGTGTGACAGTGTGCACGGCACTCTGTCACACCAGCGATCGCTCAGGCAGTGCAGCAGGCTTCTCAGTGCCTGCTCTCGGCAGGCACTGAGGTAGCCGCCTCCCTCCAGGACCCCGGCGCCATCTTGGATCCGGGTCCTGGGAGGGAGAAAGCCCTCAGAACAGCGCGATCACATCGCGCTGCTCTGAGGGTCTCAGGGGGGCGCGCAGGGAGCCCCCACCCTGCGCGATCCTCCCCTGTGCCCCCAGTACACCGCGATCATGTTTGATCGCGGTGTGCAAGGGGTTAATGTGCCGGGAGCGGTCCGTGACCGCTCCTGACACACAGTCATGGGAGCGCGTCCGATCGCACGAGACGTACTATCCCGTCCCCGGTCATACGGGCCCAGGTACCATGGACGGGATAGTACGTCCGATGGCAGTAAGGGGTTAACCCTTCAGTGGATCTGCATAGCAGAACTGGTCATCCTGACCAGGCACCACAAGTGGCGTCACGAATCCCCATACCAATATTCAATTCACCTGTAAATATCCCCCATTTTCAGTGAGCGCCCAGGGCAACGGACCGAGCTGTGCTACCCGTGACATTCCCATAGAAATCGATGGGCTCGGTGCCGAGTACCCCACGGCCCTGGCGGACGACTCACCCCTCTCGGCTTATACTCGAGTCATATACCGGGGGGGGTCAGAGGGGAGCGTGGCTGTCACATATACTCACCCCCTCCTGGCATGGTCTCTGCAGCCCCCCTGCTTCTCCCATGGTGTCTGGCACCTGTGTTCAGTGGTCACGTGGTACCGCTCATTAAAGTCATGAATATGCGCATATTCATGACTTTAATCAGCGGTACCACGTGACCGCTGAAGGAATGAAGAGCTGCGGCGCCGATGACAATGGGAGAAGCAGGGGCTGCAGAGACGCGCCAGGAGGGGGTGAGTATGATGGGGAGGACGGGGGGAGTCATGCTATATTCACCTGTCCCCGTTCCATTGCTGCACACTGCTCTGTCCTCACGTCCTCTGGCTGTGACGTTCAGGTCAGAGGGTGCGATGACGTGGTTAGTGCGTGCCGTCTGCCTGAACTTCACAGCCAGAGGACCCGGAAGACACAGCGGTGCGCGGCGGTGGAACGGGGACAGGTGAATATCGCAGGTGCCGGGGACCTGAGCCAGCGGTGACACCGGCACCTGTCCCCCATAGCGCGCCGGTGTCCCCGCCTGCTCAGGACACTGGCACCTGGCCCCCAGCGACGAGAGTGAGTATGTCTTATTTTTTATTTTATTTTTATTTTATTCGCAGCAGCAGCATATGGGGGCATATTCTATGGATCATTTTATGGGGCCATAACCTTTATGGAGCAGCATATGGGGCATATTCTATGGGGAATCTTATGGGACCATAACCTTTATGGAGCAGCATATGGGGGCATATTCTATGGGGCATCTTATGGGACCATAACCTTTAAGGAGCAGCATATGGGGGCATATTTTATGGATCATTTTATGGGGCCATAACCTTTATGGAGCAGCATATGGGGGCATATTCTATGGGGCATCTTATGGGACCATAACCTTTATGGAGCAGCATAAGGGGGCATATTCTGTGGGGCATCTTTTGGGGCCATAACCTTTATGGAGCAGCATATGGGGGCATATTCTATGGGGCCATAGCATTTGTGGAGCAGCATATGGGGGCATATTCTATGGGACATCTTATGGGGCCATAACATTTATGGAGCAGCATATGGGGGCATATTCTATGGGGCATCTTATGGGGCCATAACATTTATGGAGCAGCATATGGGGGCATATTCTATGGGGCATCTTACCAGGCCATAATGTTTATGGAGCAGCATATGGGGGCATATACTATGGGGCATCTAATGGGGCCATAACCTTTATGGAGCAGCTTATGGGGCATATTATTCCATGGAGCATCTTATGGGGCCATTATTAACCTTTGTGCAGCATTATATGGGCGTATTTTGTATGGTGAATCTTATGGGGCCATCATGAACTGTATGGAGCATAATATGGGGCTCCTGATTCAATATGGATATTCAAAAACATTTAACCTACTGATGTCTCAATTAATTTTGCTTTTATTGGCATCTATTTTTATTTTTGAAATTTACCAGTAGCTGCTGCAGTTCCCACCCTAGGCTTATACTTGAGTCAGTAAGTTTTCCCAATTTTTTGTGACAAAATTAGGGGGGTCGGCTTATAATTGGGATCGGCTTATACTCGAGTATATACAGTACATTACAACTGTTATCTTTGATCAAGTCATAAGCTAGTGTCCCACCTAAGAACAAATTAATTGTCACCTTCCTGAGCATTTTAAAATATTAAGGATAAATTGACTAACCCTGAAAATGCCAATTATCCAAAGACAAGACAGAGGTCTTGGACATCCACTTTTAGGGCATTACTAATATCAGCATATAAAACCAAAGAAATGGGCTGACACCCCTGTTGGTATAAGTGCAATGCGTAGGCGCACATTCACACTGTGATCATTAACAGACAAATCCTAGGATAGAAATAATAAACAAATACCCTGCAGTAAGTAAATAGGAACAGTACATGTAGGTAACATGGGGTACTTAATTGATACTATTTTGATAAAAAAAAATTAAAATTTATCCCACCGCGACAAGGTGTACCCCAGTCAGGATGGTCTCTAACTCTTGTACTTCACCACACATATCTGCCAGCAGACCTCAAAATAGACTGGGCAGTGCACGACCCAGGAATGACTGTTTTGCACCTGCCTGCGGAAAGCTCCTGAATTTTTCAGACTATAAGATTCAGCTGATCATAAGAAGCACTCCAAATATTGAGTATTGAGGAGGAAAGTAGGAAAAACAAATTTCAATGTGTCAAATGGGGTCCGTCTTATAGTCCGAATTTAGCTTACCCGGGAGGTAGGATCTAAATCTGCTCATGTGCCACCTCCAGTGGCCATTTTCTTGAAAGCTCACGCCAAGAGAGCAATGTGCAGAATGGGCACTCTGATCCTGCCTGCACCACCAACATTTTCTTGAAAAGAGCCGCCGGGACACCCGCTCCTCCCAGCCCAGGGCAAGCAGCATCTCCTGGTAGCCAGTTTTCTGCGACCATGACCCCACTACACCGCCGTCACCTCTCCCCCCGGTAAGCTACATTCGAACTACAATTTTCCTCCCAAATTTTTTTTTGGGGAATGTGCATCTTATAGTCCACAAAATGCTGTACGTAGACCAGATGCACAGCCCAAAAAGCATGTGACCAGACCGGTTCTTCAGTCTTCTCCAATTGAAAAAACGCTTTCACATATACAGTATTTTTCGGTTACAGGGAAGATTAACAGGTCTGGTCATATGCTATTCTAGCTCAAGCTCAGGGAGGTTGGATGGAGATCGTTTGTGAACTGCAGTTTTGAGCTCTTTCCACAGATTCTCGATTGCATTCAGGTCTGGACTTTGACTTGGCCATTCTAATACCTGGAATGTTACAGTGTGGTCTGAGTCTGGATCAAGACGTGGAGATTAAAGTTGGGGATGAAATCATTTGGCTATAGAGACCAATACATAGGAAATGTAGCATGACATGTCACCCGATAAAGTGTAACTGATGTGTGTGCAAACTGCAGAAGAAACCGCTCTTTGCCGCAGCTCTCCACTCCATCTGACAGAAAGTGAGCCTGACTTCTCACTCTGGCTTATGTGGACAAAATGCATGGTTCATTACACTTTCTATGACTTTAAATGGGAATTATCACACAGACTTTCGAAACAGCCTTTTGTTAGGGCACACTATGTGTAAGGACAGTCCTTGGGTCCTTTTATAGTTCTCCTGGACTGATTTTATATGGGGTTTCTGATTCCCACACTAGGTCTGCAGGGTGCCCTGTAACCGATCATGACATTGACTGTAGCAATCAATGTGTTGAACAGCTGAGATTAGAGTTATCGGCCATTACAGTGGGAAGAAGTGTGTAAGATTATGTTCCCATGTGTAAAAATTCTGTGTTTTTTCTGCCTGTCTATCAATCTGCTCTGACTATTGTTTTGAGACATTTTTCCATATATTTTTATATGCATTTTTCACATTTTTGGATTTGCTGCAGCGTCTTTAGTCCCGAACCTCGGGGATTCTGCACGTAAAAACACAACGTTTTTCCCCCCAGATAAGCCTATATAGAAAAAACACACAGTTCATCAGTGTCTTTAATCGCATGGTGGGTATGAGTTTTCATTAAACTCATCCACTGTGATTAAACTAGGGTTATCTGTCCCTGTTGAAATTTTCAGAAAAAGCTGCAGCTTGACGAATCCTAACGGTGTGCAATTCACACACCTTAAGATTCAGCTTTTCTTGTCGGTTCCCGCAGTCATCACAGAATCCATGCAAACTAGAGTCTCAGCCACAACACATTAGAATATTACACATCGCATTCTTGACGTCACATGACGTCCGCTAGAATTGGCAAGCAGAGCCAAATCCTAATGGTGTGTGCACTACACAGCATTAGGATCCTGTAAACTGCAGCTTTTGACAACAGGTTCATCAGGTATTAACAACCCCTTTACATGCAGCAGATTTTCTGCACAAAAATACAAAAGAAAAAAAAGTAATTTTTTTCTCTACATGGGAACATGGCCTAATGATGCACGAATGACATTACTGTCAAAGCTACAATAAGAGGGCATATTGGTGACTATTAAAGGGATCCTGTCAGTTGATTCATGAAGCCCAAACAGTGCTCAGCATGATTTGCAGTCTGGTTACCCAATTACAGCTATGGGTATTATTTTCTAAAAAAAAAAACTCTGGAATTTTAGAAATAATATTCTTGAAAGGATACCGTAGCTGGAGACCAGACTAGTCTGGCTGTGTCCCCAGGACTGATCTGGGCCCTGGGAAAAGCCGGCCAGGGGCGGAGCCGGTCTAGGCTATGGTCCAAGGCTGGATCTTTAAAGGGTTAAAACAATATTGTATCCACTGTACCAGCCTCCTGTAAAACTTGTTATTCTTTGGGGTACTCTGTTGCAGCTGAGAGCACCAAAATCCATGCCTTGAATATACACTGCTCAAAAAATAAAGCGAACACTGAACAGAATTTAACTCCAAGTAAATCAAACTTCTGTGAAATCAAACTGTCCACTTAGGAAGCAGCACTGATTGACAATCAATTTCACATGCTGTTGTGCAAATTGATTAAACAGATGGAAATTATTGGCAATTATCAAGACACACTCAATAAAGGAGTGGCTCTGCAGGTGAGGACCACAGACCACATCTCAGTACCAATGCTTTCTGGCTGATGTTTTGGTCACTTTTGAAAGTTGTTTGTGCTTTCACACTCGTGGTAGCATGAGACTGACTCTACAACCCACACAAGTGGCTGAGGTAGTGCAGTTCATCCAGGATGGCACATCAATGTGAGCTGTGGCAAGAAGGTTTGCTGTGTCTGTTAGCGTAGTGTCCAGAGGCTGGAGACACTACCAGAAGACAGGCCAGTACACCAGGAGATGTGGAGGGGGCCGTAGGAGGGCAACAATCCAGCAGCAGGACCGCTACCTCCGCCTTTGTGCAAGAAGGAAAAGGAGGAGCGCTGCCAGAGCCCTGCAAAATGACCTCCAGCAGGCCACAAATGTGCGTGTGTCTGCACAAACGGTTAGAAACCGACTCCATGAGGATGGTCTGAGTGTCCGACGTCCACAGATGGGGGTTGTGCTCACAGTCCAACACTGTGCAGAAAGCTTGGCATTTGCCACAGAAAACCAAGATTGGCAAATTCGCCACTGTCGCCCTGCGCTCTTCACAGATGAAAGCAGGTTCACACTGAGCAGATGTGACAGAGTCTGGAGACGCCATGG